>KK106987.1:795350-820081 GCA_000611775.1 Umbilicaria muhlenbergii
TTGGTCGGTGCGAGCGTCGCGGCGGGGGTAGTCATCGTGGGGGCGGCGGGGGAAGGGGATAGTGTGGTTTTGGGGTGCGTGCGTGCGGTAGGAGGGTGGGGGAGGTTCGGTTTCTGCGCGGGGGGGTCTACGGGCGGGGCGGCGGTGCGGGCTGGGTCTGCGTGGTGTGGTGGGGCGGCTTGGGCGGCATGGGCGGCTGGGTCGGCTTGGAGGGCTGGGTCTGCGTGGTGCGACGGGGCGGCGATGGCCGCGGTCGTTAGTTGGTGGGCCCCAGGAGGGACTGTGGCGGATTGGTGGGGGGGAACGACGCCGTTCGCCGGGGCGTGGGAGGTCTCTTTCAGGGGTGGGGTAGCGGGTGCGGGGGAAGATGTCGATGTGGTGACGCTGATGTCTGTTTGGCATGGTGATGTAAAAGGGCCGCTGGTGATGCGGATGCATGGGAGATGGTTTGCCAGTTCGATTGTTGGTCAGCAGCAGAGTGTTGAAGACATAGATAAAGAGATGAGTAAATTTTGTAACGTAGGAGGTCAAAGCAATGAAGAAAAACATCGGGACTCATTACTTTGTTGCAAGCAAAGAATTCACGCCAATGTGAGTCAAGCGTAGTAACTAAATGGCTCAGAACGTCAATATTTCATTGGGTATCATGTAAAGATCGCAGATCTGTGACTCCTAGACCTCCCGATCATTTCCTTCAATATACCGATCGCGTTGAAAACAGTATAGCACACTAGGCCCAAATTAGTCACGAGGGTGGGAAACCAGCCGCTTATCTACTCTCCGAGAGTTTCCTGTAGTAAACTTGTATTCACTTCCGTAGCTTCCACATTGCTTGATGTCCGGGAGCTCTGCCTTCCGACTATGGGCTGGGTCCCGCCCGCCGCCCTCTCATCAATAGCCGCCAACGAAGCCTTCGCCCTCAAATTCCCCGCACTTGCTGTCGGCATGAAACCCCACATTCCCCATACCCAGCCTCCCATACGCCTTCCTAGAGTGGGTCTGTCAGTGACAGCCGCGTGATTGAGCGCACTCCCACTGGTTGTGCTATTAGAGACGCCAGACAGTAAAGAACGATTGTAGTTGCTGCTGTCGTGGACGCGGCGTTGATATGCGGGACGGCCCCTGGCGGTCGTAGCGCTTATGACTGGTTTACTGGAGGCTAGTGCCATCGAGGACGAGGAAATGTTAAAGGGCTTTCGGGGGAGGAATCCTTGACCGCTGAACATCTGCGAAGGTGGCTCGCGTAAAGTGTGGATGTCCATACCGGATATCGACAGCAAGCTCTCATGGGAGGCGGACCGACGTAAATGTAGTTGAGGCTGCTCCGTTGGGGAACATACACTATTGGTGTTAAGGGCTGAGCTGGGGTCCGTGGTTGACACGGCATCCCTTGCAGTGCCATCTTCGCTCTCTTCCACGATGGTGGGGTGTCCAGTAGAAACAAGGTCGAGTTCCGTCAAGCACTCTTCAGCCTCTTCAATGTTTTGTTCTTCCGGGGCATGAGGAGTTAATGCGGTCGGACTGGTAGCATAATCTAAACCAATAGCGGCTGGGGTGGAGACACTTCTGAACGAGATATCCGAAGAACCTTTATTATGACGACCGAGGAACATAGGCGATCCGAGACCAGTTGACTCTGGACTCGTGGATCGCGAGGAATCAAGATTGTTATCAATGCAATCGAACATCGACGAGCCGCGATACATCGACTGCGGGGAGCTTGGTACAGTAGACGGCGCAACCGAAGATGAATGTGTTGACCAGCGGTGAGGAAGGTTTCGGCGAGTGGGAGGTATCGTCACCGAGGTCTGCGAAAGGATGGTGGCGGCAGACGAGGGTGGCGTCGGCCGCATGGTAGGCGTGCTCATTCTGTGCGGGGTCTGCCACCCAGATGATGGGGTGGAGGTTCCTGACGCTACCAAACTCCTCCTTTTCTTCGACCGTCGGTGGACCGTCGCGGGTCCTCTCGGTACTTCGGTCTTTGCGGGCGCATGATAATGGTGATGAACATGAAGCTCTGGCACATCATCTTTCGGTAGCCTTTCAGCAAGTTCATCCCGTAGCGTGGATCTCTGACCTCCACTGTCATTCACTAACACTACTGGCTGATGAAGCAAAAGTTGTTCCCGCAAGTTTTCGACTTCTTCGTTCGAGTTCGTAAGCATTTCCCGGAGTTCAACGATACCCAGTTGCAAATTAGCATTGTCTTGTAGAATATCCTTCACGAAATGCGATACGACACTGCTGGCTGCCTTGTCTTTTCCCAGCGTGGGTGCTGCTGCTCCTTTCGAATGACTTGCTGAAGTATCCAGTTCTTTCTCCACAGCCCCCCGCCTCTCCATGCGCCCAAAAACATCCACATGTCTCTCGCGCTCTTCTCTGGCCTCTCTTTCAATCCTGTCAATCGACTCTTGTAAATCCCCAACCGTGCGCTCAGCCCTTTTCCATCGCTGCACAGCCGACCGCTCATCCTCTTGAGTTGTCGCCAGCTGATGTTGGAGGTTTGCCTGCTCCGTTTCCATAGCCGACAATTGCTCTTCAAGCAGAGCAGTCCTTCCAGCCAGTACTGTGAGTCTTTGTAGCTCCATCCGGGTAGATTGCAACGTCGCATTGAGAGACTGGATGTGGGTGTCCGACTCGTATACCGTACGATTGAGGTCTTCCAGCTCGTCCAGCAAGTTGCGGTTCTCATCGATGATTTTTGCATTCCTTGCCTCGAGCTCTTTCCTGGCTGTCTCGAGGTGGTTAACGTGGGCCGTCATCTTGGTGCGCTCCGCCTCAGCTTCGGCCATGTAGTTTTCATGACGGGCCAGCAGCGCCTGGAGGGCAAATGTCAGCGACATACTAGCACCTAAAAGTTCAGACGAAGAAACATAACGACAGAGGCAGAAGGGAGGTGTATGGCATGATTGTCGACCACGGAGTTAGATCGCCATGGCCAAATCTGGGTGCAGTCGTTGCTTGGCAGACATACTTGGCCAATTTGCGCCGCGGTGCGTACATCCTTCTCCAGACACTCTAACGCGGCGCTGTTGTACACGAGGTAGGCACATTGGTCCCGGCCACAGCAACACTGCAACTGTGAGTTTGCAGCTGGCGACATTCTTTGCGGAAATTGCGACAAGGAGTCGAGGGTGGAAGCTGGTGAAGGTACCGAGGAATGCTCCATGTTACTAGTTCTTACTTGGTGTTGGTCTTGGTATTGGTGCGGCGCCGGCTAGGACTTAGACACAGGCAAGGTGAGGATGATAGTAGTCGTAGTACCTCCATCAGGGCCAGGAGTTCAGCCGGTCAGCTCATGCTGCGACACCGCGTTCACTGTTATCTTCGATGGTTATCCTTGTCCTCCGAAGGGCGCGCGTAAGTGCCATGTACGATGTACGATGTACGCTGTGCATGCGGATTGCGGAGTCATGGATGCAAGGTCCCGCTCCTGGATTAGCGCTATGGCGTGTCTGCTTTCATTGGTCCAGCCCTACCAGCCGAGCCAGCGAGCCAGCCTCCCGAGATATACGTAGTGAGCCTGGAGGTGCTCCGTACCTTCGACCTCTGCTTAACGTTGTCTGCACTGGACTCTGAAGTGGTTGACGTGCACCAAATATTGATAAGAGACGAGAAGGTGCGAGAGAATTACGACAACTTGGGGGAGTCTGGGGCGGCTGGAGCTACGCCGATAATTCTACCCGTTCTCAATCATCCTGTGAGATTGATACTGTATTCAATTACTTAACATGCAAAGCATAGAGAGATTGTTACCGTGCTGGCAGACAAGCCTTCATTAACCATTCCATAGATGTCGCCACATATCACCACCAGATCAAGAAAAGGAAGCGCACAAGCTCGGAAAGTGTAAGCCAATGCAACCACGCGGTTCGTCTCAAGAGCATATCATCTGCGTCGCCCTCCAGCTCCACGTCTACCGCCGCCTCCTGCAGCGTCTGGGGCGGTTGTCCGGTAGGCTGGCGGTGCTGGTCCTCCACCGCTGCTTCCCTCATCTGGGATATCACGCCATCCGGGATGTGGGTCGTCCACATCTTCAAGATTAGTGCCTCTGGTGTTTGCAGATGCTATACCCCGCGACCTTCCGTTTTCGGTTTCTCGGCGAGGGTTGACTTGACTTTGCTGGCCCCTGCGAGGCCTTGGTTCAGGGCTCTCGTCTCTTACACCTGTGCGTTGACCACGAACTTCCAGCTGCCTATCTCTTCGAGTACTGCCATGGTTCCCTCCTCGTCTGGTCGAGATCCTTTCGCCGGGCGGCGGAGCTCTTCCCCCGCGGCCCTCTAACGAGTTGTCGCCTTCGTCTTCATCCTCGGAAGTATAACGATTCATGTTATTGATTCCGGGCCTCCTACGTGTTCCTTGTAGATGGCCCCTTGCTGTTCCACCGCGGCCCATGGAAGTTTCATTTCTAATCTGTGCTATCCCTTCCAACACTAAGTGTCTTTCGCTCGGCCTCACCCTAGCGCTCAACAGTACGTCTCCCTCCTGCTCACGTCTTCCGAAGGCGAGAAGGCGCCAGTGATCCAAGCCATCACATTCCCCCTGTATAAGGGCGTATGCAAAGGCATTTCCAAGTCCGCCCCAGACGCACGAAATATGGACTAGCAAAATGCCATTGTCTCCTTCATTAATTGGATTCACGATGCCGCCTTCTTCGACGTAGATCCTCGCAGCGTCTCGAAGGGTGCCGTGAATGCCATGAGTATGTCGCAAGCTATCAACTTCATCCCAGGCTCTGTCAATGAAGCCCTGAATTGAAACTAGATCCCTTTGTTCAACCGTCCGAAATTCGATTCTTTCACCATTGATGGCCACCACGCTCATGTTCGTACCAACGCCCTCTTCCCACAATCTTCGAGGAGGTCCCCTAGCACGGTACATCTTGGTAGCCGAGCTGGGTCAGGAGTTGGAGAAGACAACCTTATGGATCTTTGGTGAGTAAGTGCTGGAAGCTGCCGTAAGTAAAGATCAAGAACGGTGTGCCGTTCGTTGCTGAGGAGGAAGTTCAACGTTCTTATACCTCAGTTAGTGAGTCACAGCCGCCGTTCACTCTCACAATTAGTTTGCCTAGGGTGGGTGAATCTCAGCTACCGAAGTGAATCTTAGCTGAGAGTTAAACGTCGGCAACGCGGGTAGGACGCTTCATCACGATAATCCCCTCACTGATGAACTGAATCGGGCAAGGTCTCGAAGCACCCACCCGGATAAGGCCATCGACAGACGCCTGAGGCCGTCCAGACTCGTAGTGGAAGAGCTTTTTAGCCGCTGGCAGGTTGCTCGTCATGCCTGTTCACCCAAATTGACGCTGGCTCGGGTCCCAACGCGATCATTCCGCAACGCCGTTCTGGTAATAGAAAATATCCTAATAGGTGTTGATGTCGGATGAAAGAACCCCATCTGCTCATCTAATTGTGGAGCCTCAGCAAACAACACCTCTAGAAGGAAACTGCTGTTACCTGTTGGTAAGGAAGTCGTTAGTGTCCTTGTTCGTAAAGCAAGTCCAATATCTTAGACTGACCGCACGCCTGCTGGAAGAATTCCATGGTCTGCTGATTACGTTGTGTGGCTGATATGATAGCCCTCGCGCCATGGTACCTGTCAAAGATGCCTCGCAAGGTTGAGATTAGGGCCGGAATCGAGGATTTATCATACGTCTGGGACTAAAGTCAGTGACAATGTGGTGGAGAGCGTGAAACCAAACCGCTAAGCGTTTGCGATCTTAAATATGACCCAGAAGAGTTGCAGTTCAAGTTATATAAGAGGGCAAAGAGTGAAAGGGACTGTAGGGTAGAGAATCCGATATCGGTGAAGTATGTTTCTCACCACATCAGCGCCAAGCACCACACCATATTCGAGAGCACCTTCACTGTCTTCAAAAATCTCATCAACCAGTGCATGACCCCACTTGAGGACAGTGGTAGCTATGAGGCCGCTTCTGTCAAGGCCGTTCAGATATATGTTTGACATAAGATCGTCAATCACACCACCATCTCCGTCTGTGGCCAGCACATGTTTTGCATCGAGATGCTTCGCGCATAATATGGAAAGGAAGCCAGTACCGGCACCAAGCTCGATAATGTTCTTACCGGCCACGAGGTCTTTGCCCTTGGAAGAGAATAGGTAGGTCCCCAGATGAAGTGCTGCTTCCCATGTCCGCAGGCCTGTAGTACCGGAAGACGCAAGTAGAGATCGGGCTTCTAGTAACGTAACTTGCGGAGCGTTCAGTGCTTGCGAAGGAGCAGTGTAAGTCACATAAGACTTTTGCTGTGCAGCTATGCCTTCTGATATTGACGGAGACATCATTAATTGGGTAAGAGAAACCGTCATGTCATCTGATACTTCCTGTACGGCGTCAAATCCTCGGCATGTCAGTCAAGGAGAGCAAGGAAGTTGAACGATTTAGCTGCTCTGCCATGCAACCGGCCTTGATAGGTAGTAAATTCTCAGGGGCAAGGAAAGCCTACATCCTCCTCTGGATCCACAATGGCCCTTTCAATCAAATCGACCAGTTTCTTAAGTACACGGATCTTATATCGACCTGGAGGTATGTACTTGAGATTGCCCTCTCTGAACATAGATTCGAATATTGAAGACTGAACTTCTGGTAGCCTCATAATGTCCATTGAGGGTACTGTCAGCTTATCAGGGTCCCATAGTTGGAGGTATTGCCTTCTGAGCAGCTCCAATTGTTGGTTAATACCATTGTCCTTCAGGAAGCCGTTAGTTGTTGTAGTCGCAGTCATAATTGAATCGATGATGTCGAGGAGCAGCGCCTCATCAACAATATTGAGGCTTGATCAATTTCAAAGTGACTACTACACTGTACCTGATTGGGACTAGTGCAGAAAACTCGCTTGGGGTTGAAGACCTCCACAACGCCTTGAATGACTAACGAATCGACGACAACGATATCGACCTTCGACAATCATCCCGAATCGCTCACCCCATCCTCCATCTTCGTCAGTAGCACAACTCGCCAAAAGTATCAGAACTATAGGGTTGACGTCCGGCTACAGATCGCAAACATGGCGGACCGAGAGCAGCCAGTAACGCTGCGCACGCGCAAATTCATCCGCAACGCCCTCCTTGGCAGAAAGCAGATGGTTGTGTAAGTGGACGTTAATGGGCTGCATTCTTCCATCGGGTTGGTCATCATCATTGAGCGCCGATCTAACGGTACTAATACAGTGATGTCCTACACCCTAACCGCGCCAACGTGTCCAAAGACGAACTCCGCGCGAAGCTGGCTGAAATCTACAAATGCAATAAGGACCAGACCATGGTGTTCGGCTTCAGGACGCAATACGGTGGAGGAAAGAGCACAGGCTTTGGGCTCATCTACGATTCGCATGAGGCACTGAAGAAGTTCGAGCCGCACTACCGGTTGGTCAGAATTGGGGCCGCAACCAAGATCGAGAAGGCTAGCAGACAGCAACGTATGTACACGGGCAATGCTACGAATCTCCAAAGGGGAAGGGTCTTGAGCAACTTGCTAATGCCATTTATATCATATAGGCAAACAACGCAAGAACCGAGCCAAGACCGTTCGAGGAACCGCCAAGACGAAGGGTGCTGCCGGCAAGAAGGACAAGAAATAAAGGATGGTTGTTGCGGGGCTGCTGTGGTCGGGATACGAAGACGTGGTTGGGGTGGTTGCAGCTTGTGTGTTTACACGTGTTGCCATTGTAGTCTGCATCTCAAGGCGCATTGGGGAAAGAAGCTGATATCCAATCCCGATGTCCAGCTGACCCTAGAGCTTGCACAAGAAATCCATACCTTTTGCAACCTCTTTAATCTCCATTTACCCTTCATTTTTTGGAGCTGAATGTTGCTATTCTGGCAACGAACAAAAGATGGTTTTCAGTCACCATGGATCTCATCCTTGGTCAGCTCACTCCTGCACCATGTGCTCAACACTGCACCCAGAATACCTTAGTATGGCGTTGCAAAAGTAGACGTCGTTAGCGAAACCTCCTTTTAATCTTGAAGGCTTCAAGGCAACACTCCAGGTCACTTGGGCTTCGCCCCATGCGATGCCCCCTTCCCACCCTCTTCACCCTTCCCTTCTTGCTACCATTCAGCCGTTTCTACCTTACCCAACGAGAAAACCTGGTCTTGAACCCTGCCTCAGGTCTTGCCCGCCGCCGCCATTCTAACATTCTGCCGCCAACACTAATCCCTCATCCCGACCCTTACCCATTCTTGATACGAATCTACCTCTCTTGGAGCATCTAGTAGATATCTAGGTTTGGTGGTGGAATCGGGTGGCGGCACTACCACTCTGAAAGAGACAGACGCCGGTGACATTGAATCTGCAGGATTTGGAGGGAGAGCCATAGTTAGAGAACTACTAAGGCCCGGGGAGGGAGGGGTTGCCATTCCCAGGAAGACGGCAGGTCTTAGCATCAAGTCTTTCAGCGTTTATCGACCAATCGGAGTTATAGGAAAGGCAAGGAGTTAGGGTAGTGTTGTCACGTGGCACTATATCAATTTTGCTTGACTGGGCAGTTTATCGATGTTGCTGATAAAGATACGATACTCCTTGAGGGGTTATTTGTGCATCAATATGGAGCTGCGGACCGATGCGAAGACCGTCAGCGTTGACTATTGGAGGCATAGACTCTGCTTGGGGCTCAAATCAGGTACTCCAAATTTGGCCTTGGAGCCGGCTTGGATTTCTCTGTCATTGACATCAACATTAGGCGAATTCTGCAACCAATCATAAAGCTGCGAAGAGAATCTTTTGTCACCGCCGCCGCCGAGGCATTCTGCGAACCGTCCACCCTCTTGCGCCGTCTGGAGTCTAGAAATCGAATAAATATTGTCCACCAAATCAAATTTCAGAGAGTAATGACGGACTTTTGGTAGAGAACCATGAACATGAACTTAAAAGAGCGAAAGAGCGAACAAAATCCACACAACGCCGAGAAGAGTACAAATACCGAAAATGGCCCAAAGGAGCAGGCGAGGTAAGGTGCCAAACCATAGATGCTTTCAATAGTGTCTGTTATTATCAATACTCGATATAGAGGTCCTATGCGCGATTCGTGAGCTCCGTTCAACAGAATCACGGCGGATCGTGTCAAAAGATGTAGTTTGATGGGGTTGCGGTTGGCGCAGGCGTGTGTACGGCTGCCCGCTCACCAGTGTTCCGTCCGAGGTAGCCGTATCGGCGTTGGAACCTCGTCTCGTACTACTTCCGACGGTATAGCTATATAGATTGGTTGAAGAATTGTGGCTTGGCATCAAGGTATCACCGGATAAGCCGTTCAATGCCGGGTGCGCCGAGCTTCCATAACCCTCAATTCCGCGTGTAGCTGTTGGCAGGGGATTAGAGCTATAGTCTGAGGCCGTGATGGCGCTAATGGCTGGCGGACTGTGAGAGATTGGGATGTAACCAAATGACGTTTCCTGCGAGCTTGGAGGCGGAGACGATGATTTGTGCCTAGATGCGCCAACTACACTGCTGGTATCAACAGAAACTGCCGTCGCTGTTGAATTCTGAGTGCCACCCGTCGTAACACTTTCAGGACCCCAAGGCACAGAGGCTTTATAGCTGCTTCCTTGAGAGGCATATGAATTCGTGTCGCCAAGCATTTGGAGGCCGTTGTTAATGCTGTTCACAGCCACATTCTTTGGCGTTGGAGTTGGTAAAACTCGATCCGCGTTGGAACTTGGTACTGGCAGCGACGTCGCCAAGGATGCCATGGCTGGGAACGAGAGAGAAGATGCATCCGCGGTGACGGCAGACGTAGGAGAATTCAGATATGGAAAGGTGGATGCGCCATATCTCGAGTGGCCATCTTGATCGAGGAATGATCCGTTTTGGGAAATTCTGCTCGTCGTTGCCATAGGCGTCCAATTACGGGATAAATCTTGCGTGCCATAGTTGACTCCAGAGACCTGTGAATCTTGACTTGGCAGCAAGTACTGAGGCGACTGCATATTGTACGCCTCGATATAGTCGTCTGAATAGTTAACCCCGAAATTTGATCGGTATACTTGTCGAGCTGGAGCCGCTACCCAGGGAAGGTTTGCGGAGCCATTCGAAGATTGCGCTCTGGAGAGCTGGATTGAGCCAGGCCATGAAGACGGTGCCATTGAGGGCTGAGAGCCAGGTATGTTAGAGGAGTATTGCCCTAGACTACCGCCAGCCTGTCCCATTCCAAGCGGAGGACTCTTTTGACCGCTCGCACTGTATGGCCAGCTTGCATCCGCCAGCGGATAGCTGTTTGAACCAACCTAAGAGACGTTAGGGTTCGGTCGAAATGCTACATTAGGAAGGCTTATCACTGCACCCTTAAGAATTGGCATTGTCCCGGATCTATCCCAGCACTCTTACAGTTCTGACAGCCTTGCCCATTGCCGTTGGTGCCTGGGTCTCCACTGCATTTGATTTTCCTTTTACGGCAACGAGAGCACTGACACAAATGTTGTCAGCTTAGGGCTTGGATTGAAGTTGAAATCAATCCACACGCTGTAACGGTCAATAGAGAGCACTTACCGCGACAGCAATTCGTCGTCTTGGTTGATTCCCTCCTTTGTCCGAATCGGACTCATGTAGAGGACTATTGCGATTCCCGTACTGCCCAATTGGATAGGCCCGCCCGTTTTCACGAGGACCATGAGACACAGCAAGGGGCAAACGATTTGGTCGACCATAGTAGTCGACTCCCTCAGCGTTGATAAAGTACCCCCCGCTCATCTTCAAGGCTGGTTAGCAAAGAAAGGAGATTAAAGGCACCACAACGAGAGAGAACGAGGCGGACTAACCTTGATAGGTTGGCCAGCTCAACCTACACCGCCGGATGTTTGTCAACTCACGAAAGTGGTGTGGTAGGTTGAAGCTGCTGATAGATATTATCACCGTCTCCGCAAGAGGCATCTAAATCCAGAATGTGGCGGTAGGCAGGAGACGCGGCGCAGCAGGAAGAGGCAACATAGCAGGGGCTAAGGGTGACCTGGTACTATATGTAAAGGCTTAGCATTGGAATTGATCTTTGAGAAGCCTTGCAGGCTTGATTGCTTTCGTATAGTGCTTGCTGCCACGTCGCTCTGTGCAGAGAATTTGACATGTCGGAATCATGTATCATGTATCTCGCTGCAATATACTCCACTCATTTCTTCAGACGTCGCTCCTGTGTAGTAGATCTTGGTAGGCCTTGCAAAGAAAGCCTACCTAGGCCGTTTCTTTTTGGTGACGGATGCATGCATGAAGTGGACCGCACGAGCGTCAGAGCGAGAGGAAAGCACAAAGGCCGTAAGGTACCCTCCGGGAAGGCAGCAATCTGCAGTTACAGGCATCGATAGACCCGGTGAAACGTTGTACGGCCTGCCAGAGTAATACTCAAAGATTAGGTAGCCGCCACGACCTCCAAACCCTCTCCTCTACTATGACCGCGGAAATATCGATGGGCATCAAGAAGAACGGGCGAGCCCGAGACAGTCTTACTTCCTGATTGAAGTCTTTCCCGAGCTGAACAAACATAGCGGTCAGTTATTGCGAGTCATGGGCCATAGCCGCGGAAAGAGTTTCCTCTAGGTGTGTCTAGCACAACCACCCGCAGCCGTCCGCCAAGAAGCGTTTGGCCGTCGTGTACCACCACAGCTGCTTTATTATGGTGCCAGTATTGCATACAAGAGACTGATGTATGCATGGTAGTGAACTTGTGTGTTTGATATCCCTCCAAGGCTGCAAAAGTGTCCTTTAGCAAACATGCCCTCCGAAGCTATCCTCCATGGCGTGCAACGCCACCACGTAAAAGTGATCGACAGAGGAAATAGGAAGCTCCGTCATTCTTCAGAAATAGATTTATCACGATGGGTTGAATCAAAAACCAGAGCCAGCCAGCTATATTGGCGCAGCCTTTTAGGCTTGAAGTCAAACCGTAATACTATCTGAGAATGGTAAACAAAGGTTGACGAAACTCCCAACAAACCTTTCATGACCCACGGAGGCGGGGATCTGAGAGACATCCTAGCATGGTATACATCCAAAATTGTGTTCGGTTTCTCTACTCATGGCGGTGAAGCTCGTCGTAGAAGTAAACCAGGAGGCTATGAGACAATGTTGGGTCCATACCAGCCCACAACATCAATCCATGAAACCATCATGAACGGGTCAATGTCCGCCGATCTATTAGCCTAGCTTGCGACGTTCTCAGATCCGTTGTGGCAGCAATAATAGGCGTCTAAAACAATTGTTTATAGAAAGCCAATAGATTTGTGCCTTCCACTGCACCCAAATTGTCACTTTGACTTGACGGTATTGCTAAGGCATACTTTCAAACCGATAGGATGAGAACTCTCAATGTACCGATCTCACAGCGCCCCCATAATACCTTTAACCGGGATGAGCATATAAGGCCCTACGCAGCTGGGCACTTGACGCTCAGATAAAGGCCAGAGCGCAACACGAGGCATGTCGACAAGGCATCTTGTTGAGGCATTGCACGAGGCGGCCCCTGAGATGGATTTTAATTCCAATCGCGCCGCGGATATCCAAAAAGCAAAGGGGTACCTAGAGGCTGCTGGGAAGTGGACCCGTACCTTGGAATGGTGTAGGATATATTAGCAACCTGGAGTGAATACGTGACATAGATCGTCATGATAACAGTATTGGCGATCGTTGACCGTTGGTACTTACACAAATTCGTTTCCGACTGCCCAATGTACGAGCCTTGAGGTGGCTTAGACTAGCCCGGCGCACTGCTAAGAATATCATGACAGACCGGTTGAACAAAGGTAATGCTTGAGCAACCAGTCTCGGGCCTTGTAACTGTGGATCTGCAATACCCTAACAGCGGATAGTTGCATCTCGATTGGGTCAACGTCTTCCGTGCCGCGACCGTTAGATATCCAGCTGCCGTGCAAGGTATCACGGACGATTTGCAGGTACTGTCGGCTTTCCTTCAATGGTGGGGAGGTAGGAACAATATGGAGAAGTGCTGGCCATAGAGATTATAGAGATCAAACGGAGGCAGCTATAGGCGGGTTCTCATGACTGCGTATCTTTCCCAGCATAGGCCGACACAGCTTTTGACTGTGATCCAGGAGCTCAGAGCCAACCACCGGAAGTATCGACATGGTACCATAGCCGTCTAAAAGGTCTCCTGAGGCATTCATCCATGAGTTGATTTTGTAACACCGACTGGTGGGTACAGCAATGTACACCTAGTGTCACAACTCGTGCGGCCTTGCAGACCCATCTGTGCCATATGGCTAATGTTTTCCTCATGCAGAGTAGTCAGGTATGTGCTTTGCAGCGCCATCCGAATTTCGCGTGTAGTCTGTATGTCGCCCTTCACGGCCTGGAGAGGTCTTCGTGCGCGGTACGTTGCAATGGCGTTTTGCAGGAATCACCCGTACTCTTAGCTGTACCGACACTCCAGTATTGAAACGGCGCTAGCCTCAGTTGTGAACCGGCCCTGGTAATTATGTGGCTACACTTTACACATGTGAGAGCCACCAAAATCCTTGCCGTAAAGGCCAAAGGATAACATGAGTGTCCTACTCGAGACTTCAGTGGGGGATATTGTGATTGATCTCCTGGTGGACTATGCGCCGAAGGCTTGTGAAAAGTAAGTTCTCAAGCTTTACCTCCATTGACTTGTTTTGTTAATCCCGTGCCGCAACATCGCTGAGTATATGGACTAAGTTGTCATATCGCTGATCTAGTTTCCTCAAGTTATGCAAGTTGAAATACTACAACTTCTCCCCTGTCCACCGCGTCCAAAAAAACTTCTCCTTCCAGACTGGGGATCCAATAGGGCCCGACTCTAAGGACAGCGATGGGGGCTCATCAATATGGGGTCTTTTACAAGGACCGTCGAAGAGAACATTTGCGCCGGAGTTTCACCCGAGGCTGAAACACGCAGAGAGAGGTACCGTCAGTATGGCAACAGCTCCAGGATCAAGTGACCCTGACGAACGCGTGGCCGGTAGCCAATTTCTTATAACGCTGGGAGAGAACCTAGATTATCTAGACGGGAGAGCTGCGATATTCGGTAAGGTGGTGGAGGGCTTCGACGCATTAGAGAAGATAAACGATGCGTTTTGCGACGACAAGGGCCGGCCACTGAAGGATATTCGAATACGCCATACCGTAATCCTTGATGACCCATTTGATGACCCGCCAGGCCTTGTCGAGCCATCCGATAGTCCGGTACCTTCGACGGCGCAACTTGCAACAGTACGCATAGCCGACGACGAAGAATTGGACGATAACGCGGATGAAGAGGCTGTAGAAAAGCTTCGGCGGGAAAGAGAGGCCAGGGCTCAAGCACTGACATTGGAAATGGTTGGGGATTTACCGTTTGCAGAAGTCAAACCTCCGGAGAACGTACTGTTCGTATGCAAGTTAAATCCAGTTACCCAAGGTATGGCTTGGTGTATTGCGTTATCCTATTTCAGACTCGTCATTTATACTGATATTCTGTTCAGATGATGACCTGGATCTGATTTTCAGTCGCTTTGGCAAAATCCTGTCCTGTGAAGTCATCCGCGACAAGCGCACCGGTGACAGTCTCCAATACGCATTCATTGAATTTGAAGATCAGAAGGATTGTGAGCAGGCGTACTTCAAGATGCAGGGAGTTCTGATCGATGATCATCGCATCCACGTTGATTTTTCGCAGAGTGTAAGAACTCTAGTAATATATCAGCAGCATTTACCATACTAACAGCGTCTAAAAGGTTTCCAAATTGTCTGATACATGGAGGAATGCGACGAATTCAAAACGTGCAGGACAGAGTGGTGGCTTCGGTGGAATTTCTACTCTGGAGAAGAAGCGGCAATACAGAGCGCTGGACACGGCTGGCAAGCATTCGATTGGGTACGGCATGGTCTTTGACAAGGACGACATACGCAAAGGTCACGAGAAAGGACGCGACGGAGGGCTCGACTATAAGCCTCAGCGCCGTAACGATTCAAGGAGCCGAAGCCCTAGAAGAAGAGACAGCTACGAGCGACGAGCTCCGCATGCGCTTCACGGTGACCGAAGGAGGAACAGCAGCCTCGAGTACCGTAGAGAGCGGGATCGGAGTCGCGATAGAAGACGGTAGGCCAACAATTACTGCAACTCGTTACGTGGACAATGATACCCAAAGCGATTCACCCATGCACTATCCATCTTCGGCGTTGACCATTACCTGCGAATTGGCTAGGGGATTAGGGTAGAATCATGAAAGTTAGGGCAGATTGCTTCCAAAACTTCCTGGAACTTGGTTCCGACCTTCAAGATTTGGTTCCTCATGAAGCAATACTCATCAAACATCAAGATGTTGCATACGCACCATCAAGGTCATATGAAAGGAGAGGCACGAGAGAGTCCTCAGCCTTTGTTTGATCTAAATGTGTCATCGACGAGCTTTTTGCCCCATAGGGGGAAGTTTCTTATCATCCAGCAACGCTAAGGACACATCCCTGTACTAAATCACATGATACATCATTGTTGAAAGCTCACCTTGTGCACTCTGGAATGTGCGAGACGTATAATGTATACATACCAATCAATTTTCAAAACGTTGTTCGTATTACTCAAGCACCCTAACCTTCAATACTCCGATAAGCTCAGCGAAAGATATTCACGTTGCTTACATGTAAGGTAGCTGAAAGCTTCTCTAGAGCCGCGACTACGGTAACCTTCTCGTGCTTCTGTAATATCAGCTAGGATGATTGCGGAATAGTAACTCCCCCACATTTGGACCCCCACGTCGCTCTCCCAAGTTACCACGACTTTATCCAAATACTGGCAATTGCATATTCGTCTGCCACAGCATTTTATGCAACCCATTTAAGGCACTGCTTCTTCGCTATCGCTGTAGCAGTCTAAGCATTCGGTGCACACGGGTTGAATCACAATAATTCCGGCCGCCATGCGGGATACAGTCAACAACCTCCTTGACAAACTTAACATCAGCTCGAAAGATGAGGGTGTGCCGCCAAAGGAGCCATCTGAGCAGGAGTTGGGAAACCTGCGGGAAACTTATGCAAAAGCAAAGCAAGATCAAGTCTTTGCATTCTACGATGAGCTAGATACTGCTGGGAAGTCTGGACTCTACGAACAACTTTCGTCTATCGACCCGAATTATATCAACGAAATCGCCCAAAAAGCACTGCATCCACCAGAAACCCCCGGGAAAGGTGAGGAGACGGAGCTAAAGCCAATACCCGAATCGGCAAGTGCATCGATTCTCGATTCAAAACCAGAAGATATAGAGTCATGGTATTCGTCTGGCTTAGACCTGATAGCGGAAGGCAAGATAGCAGTGGTCTTGATGGCTGGAGGGCAAGGCACCCGGCTAGGAAGCTCAGCGCCGAAAGGATGCTTTAATATTGGTTTGCCCAGCAAGAAATCATTGTTCCAGATTCAAGCAGAGAGGATTTGGAAAGTGCAGCAACTGGCGGAGAAGAAACATGGCAACAAGGATGTGGTAGTACCGTGGTACGTCATGACAAGCGGACCGACAAGGAAGCCGACAGAACAGTACTTCCAGGAGCACAATTACTTTGGCCTGCAGAAGGAAAACGTGATTATCTTCGAGCAGGGCGTGCTACCATGTATATCTAACGATGGCAAGATTCTACTTGAGAGCAAGTCAAAGGTTGGTCAGACTGTCATATGATATTCAACTCAAGGTCCTTGTTTTTAACGCACATTCACAGGTTGCTGTAGCTCCGGATGGGAATGGTGGGCTCTACCAAGCCCTGTTAACAAGTAATGCGCGTAGCGACATGCGGAAACGTGGTATTGAGCATATCCACGCCTACTGCGTCGACAACTGTCTGGTGAAAGTCGCAGATCCCGTATTTCTCGGCTTTGCCGCCTTTAAAGACGTTGACATCGCTACCAAAGTAGTACGGAAGCGAAATGCCAACGAGTCAGTTGGACTAATCTTGCTGAAGAACGGAAAGCCTGACGTTGTCGAATACTCGGAGATTGACCAAGCCACAGCTGAAGCCAAGGATGCGAAACAACCAGATGTTCTCAAGTTCCGCGCAGCAAACATCGTCAACCACTACTACTCCTTCCGATTCCTTGAGACCATCGAAGAATGGTCAGCTCGCCTCCCACATCACGTTGCACGGAAAAAGATCCCGTACGTGGATACCGAGAATGGAGAAACGATCAAGCCCGATAAGCCGAATGGCATTAAGCTCGAACAGTTCGTTTTCGATGTCTTTCCACTGCTCGAACTCGATAAGTTTGCTCAAATGGAGGTCAAGCGTGAGGATGAGTTTTCCCCACTGAAAAACGCCAAAGGTACTGGCGAAGATGACCCAGACACGAGCCGGAAAGACATATTGAACCAAGGGAAGAGGTGGATCCAAGACGCTGGCGGCATCGTCGTGAGTGAGGGTGGAGCTGACGATGCCGGGGTTGAGGTTTCGCCTTTGATCAGCTACGTGAGCGACATCACGCCTTTACCGTTATATGTATATATTAGCTAACACACGATATAGGGTGGGGAAGGTCTTGAATTCCTCAAAAGTAGGACGATCAAAGCTCCTGCAGTCATCGAGAAGGAAGATTGATCTGAAGCGCGGGACACTTGATCCCTGATCAGATGCCCAGGTCAAGACGTTGTGATGGAATGCTTGATGCAGTGAGATGAGATCACCAGACTAGAGTGGTAATAAGGCGTAAAAGTTGCTCTATGAGGGCTCATTATTCAGCGACTTATAACTATGCCATGGTTCCCTAGGCAGGTGCAAGATACAAAAGGACTGCCCTGTCTAAAAGACTGCTTAGTGATGCGATGCCACGGTTACAGATAGCTACCTTACACAATGCGTTGGAAGTACATGAAATAGCAGTGGCAAATAAGGTAGCACTTTCATGACAAAAGCAACCTAAAGTCATGCACATGCACCTTACTCGTGACCATCCTCGCACTTCTAGACTCTGGGATAGACTAAAGTACTTTCACACCCTGTGTCATTAGTAATACGGCACTTTCGCGGCCGTATTCGCCGTCGCAAGTTTGCAAGGTCATGATTCAAGCAGTACCTTACACGCACATGCGGCAGGGATACCCGTTTGCGGGCATCGACAGGAACCACCACGCCAAGATCAGTAAGGTGCATGCGTAAATGTCTGAATGATGTATGAAAAACGTGTGAAAAGTGTGGAAACGGTCGCAGTATTTTATGGAGAGGAGTGCTTTGGGGATGGAGCCGATGGAAACCCCCCCGGGTGCCGCTTTTACTGGTCCGAGCTTAGGCCTAGGCTTGGGTTTAGGCTTACCTACCTGGGTGTAGGGCGGTTTGGCGTTGGCATTGGCGTTGGCATTGGCGTTGGCGTTGGCGTTGGCGTTAAGCTGTCGTCCGAATTCTCGCAGGATTTAAGGCTTTTTGCCCGTCCCTCTCTCAGCTGTCCTTCCTAACAAGACTTCAAAGTGTGCATCGCATCTCTCGGTTTGACGTGCATCTCGGTTCGTGCTTGGAGGGAAGGAAGTGTGAGGGAAGGTGAATCAGGAAAAAGTAAGCTGCGCACGCCTTTTCCTGTGCACCTGCAACCCTCCTGCTACCTCTCTGCCTCATGGCGCAAATGCTTGATCATGGATGCTAAATATTCTGCTGTGCTGCAGGAAGGATTTCTGCGTGTGTATAAGTAAGGTACGGGACCAAGTGAATGTGTGCCGACCACTGTACCTCTCTACCCTACCTTACCTGCCCATGACCCGCAGCAAAGCATAACACATATGCTCTGCAGGTGACACAATAATCCGCATTTCACTTTCGATATTCACAAGTCAACTCATCCCCATGCATCCCGCGACATGGAAGTCCGGAAACCGCGTCTTCAGCATCCAATATTCTGATGCTGGCATTGCAGGACTCTACGAGGATCCATACAACATGTCATCCCTATCGCGTCGAGCTTGTTACAAGTGCGGAAACGTTGGGCACTATGCTGGTACGTGATACAAGATCAGGGCGATATCGGTAGCGGAACTAACCTCGTCTTAGAGGTTTGCTCTTCATCGGAGCGCCTATGCTATAACTGTAAGCCACTCAGCTCCCTCCCTTCTTGTCACACCCGACTAAAATCCGTGCCTAGGCAAGCAACCCGGTACGCTATCCCATCAGCAAACACTAGAGTTTCGACCCCGATAAACAGTATCTGATCTATCCTAGGACATGAATCCAACGGCTGTCCGCATCCCCGAACCACCGAAAGTAAGAGCGCACGAGCACGTTTTACAGTGTGGGGTGCGTCAGGCTAACCTTCCTACTGCAGCCAAACAATGCTACCACTGTCAAGGTCTTGGCCACGTTCAAGCTGATTGCCCGACATTACGCCTGAGTGGAGCTGGTACTGGTGGCCGTTGCTATTCTTGCGGCCAGCCAGGCCATCTTGCAGTATGCGGGCGTTTCCGGCTGTATAAGGTAACTATAATCTTGGCTGACAATCTCATAGCGCTCATGTCCGAACGCTGTTATTCAACCAGGTGTTGGCCGCGGTGCTCCAGTTCCCAGGGCCGGATATGGTGGTGGTTTCCGTGGAGGTTTTGCTGGTGGCGCTGGTGCTCCACGCCCAGCTACGTGCTACAAATGCGGTGGGCCCAACCATTACGCTCGCGATTGTCAAGCCCAGGCCATGAAGTGTTACGCTTGTGGCAAGCTCGTACGTATCCAGACCCACTTACATGTTGAGCCAACATGTTGATATATGTAGGGGCATATCTCGCGCGATTGTACCGCTCCCAACGGAGGTCCGCTCAACTCTGCTGGCAAGGTCTGCTATAAATGCGGCCAAGCTGGACATATCTCTCGCGATTGCACAGCTACTGAGGCACATGGTCAACCTGGTCTTGACGGTGGCGTCGCTGACGCTGCTGGCATTGCTCAAGCTCAAGCTGCAGCGCCGGCCGCGCCCATGGCCTGAATTACCTGCACTAGAATGGCCACTCGACCGAACAAGGCCCACGCCATCCTTCGATCCTGATTCGCGGTCGTCCTCGATTTTCCCGCTTGTATTATGAACCCTTTCACACTCGTTTAGTGCAGCTTCTTTCAGCATCTTAGCGCGCCTGCTATCGTCGTTCCACTGGTGCCGGCATTTTACATTTACGACACCCAAAAGTTTCACGATATCCCTTTGCATTACGATTTGCTTCCCGGCAAACCTGAGACCTTATGAACGGCGTCATCCTTGTACTCTATCGACTTGCTTCTGCGCGTACGTGGCGAAGGAGAAGAGGAACAGAGAGATTGGACAAAGTGGAGGAGGATGGATTGAGAAAGAGAGACGGGCGATGTGAGGGATAGAAAGGTTGTATAGGGTAGACATGTCGGTGCGGATCACGACTTGTGGCATTTCACATACCTTTTGGATGGTTCTTTCGTGTGGCCCTGGATAATCAGTCTCCTTGGCCATGTCAAACGCGTTTCTCGTTAGTGACGCCCCAAAAGAAACGGTTCCTCCTAGTATTGTATCCGAACTGTGGTGACGTACCGTCAGCACTGTCGCTGTCCAAATCTTGTTATCCCCTTCCTGAGGTACTGATCTCTGCAGTCATGTGACACAGTGCGGATCAGCCTTAGCGTAGGGCAAACTTGCCCTAACCGTCAAACTCAAACAAGACCACAGCCCGCCACGTAACCCCCTTCATCTTCCCATCATTAGTGTTTTACCTTGTTCTGGAAAGCAAACAAATTACTCCTCCAGCCAGATACCAGATCGGTTGGATAGCTTGCTCCCACAACCAGCGCAATGCCAGCATCGACGGCGGGAGAAGACTTTGACGATGAGGTACCTATCATCCAAACAGCTTCATGCCTCTTTCCAGGGCTGACATGATGTGTCTAGGAGTTCATCCTCGACATCGACGGTATTCAAGCGCATGGTACGCCAAGCCGCTAATCAATCTTCAGTCCTGAGCAATCTATTAACGACTTCTAGGCGTTGGAGCTGCAGACATAACCAAGCTTAAAGCTAATGGATACTTCACCGTCGCGGTACTGTGCTTCTTTATTACTGGCCGGCGCCATTTTGAAGCAACGTAGCTGATACTTTGTCCATGCAAGTCTGTCCATGCTGCTACACGCAAGACTCTCCTCAAAATCAAAGGATTCAGTGAGGTCAAGGTCGAGAAAATAAAGGAAGCTATACAGAAGTGCCAGGTGAGATGACTGTTCCTTCCACAGCCCTTCCCACACCCCTGTGGAGATATATCATCCGCGGGGACGAATTATCTTCCAAAAAGGAGCTGACAAAATCCGTTGTGCAGCCATCAGCCTTCGGATTCATCACTGCTATGGAGTTGGGCCACCAGAGGAAGAGGGTTGTAAGAATCTCGACAGGTAGTAAACAACTCGACGGTATACTCGGCGGGCAAGTACACCTTAGGGTAATCTGTAAGTTACGCAGCTAACAAGGTGACAGTGGCTTTCAGAGCATGAGCATTAGCGAAGTATGGAGTGATCTCACTTTACAGAGCACTTTAGCTTACTACTTGATTTTGCTAGGTATATGGCGAGTTCAGTATGTGAAGAAGATCCTGAAAATACAGTATCTACACGCTTACTCGAAGAAGGATGCGGGAAGACGCAGTTGTCTCATACCATGTCTGTGGTTGCGCAGGTCAGTCATGTCCACCTCCTGAAAGCACTAATGCTCATACTGCTCTATAGTTACCAAAGGTAAGGTTAACCAGTCAACCTACACGTTCACCATTAATTCGATAAGGAGCTGGGAGGCGCTGAGGGTAAAGTTGCATACATCGGTATGTTTCTCCTCGGGCCCGAGCTTGATAATCAGACGACACTCGCTGAACGGGTTCATATGTCAGATACGGAAGGCACCTTCAGACCAGAGAGGTAATGTTGTACCCGTAATGGTAGAGAACTACGCACTGACAGAATCTAGGATCGCGCAGATTGCTGAGCGGTTCGGAGGTACCAGTTCAAGGTCTCCCATGTGCGTAGATTGACGCTCTAATATATAGCAGTGGATCCCGACCAGGCACAAGAGAATATTGCGTATGCCCGTGCCCTTAACAGTGAAGTCCGACATCTCCGGTCTCTGTGAGGACGAGCTTTCCTAATCGTACTTCAGCACCAACTCGAATTACTCAATGCCCTTTCGATGCAATTCGCCAGCAATGAATACCGTCTCCTCATTATCGATAGCATAATGAACTGCTTTCGTGTCGACTTCTGTGGTCGAGCAGAGCTTGCAGATCGCCAGCAGAAGCTTAATCAGTTCTTGTCAAAGCTAGCACATATGGCAGAAGGTAGTCCATTTACACTCTACGTATCACCTATCCCAGCTGACGTCCTTCTAGAATTCAATGTCTGTGTATTGATGGTAAGAGCTTCTCCCGTCCATCAAAAGAACGGGATTGGACTTAGAAATAGACCAATCAAGTTCAAAGCGACCCAGGCGCCAGTGCCCTCTTTGCCGGTGCTGACGGCCGCAAGCCTGTTGGGGGCCACATCCTTGCGCACGCGTCTACGACTCGAGTTCTCCTTCGGAAGGGTCGCGGCGAGGAGCGTGTGGCTAAGATCCAAGATTCTCCTGGTATACTTGCACTGAGTCTAAGCATATACGTTGCAAGACGTAAAGCCGCAGTGCTGATGCTGTCTTCCCAGACTGTCCTGAACGCGAGGCTACGTACATCATCACCAACGGTGGCATCAACGATCCCGAGAAAGTTTGACCAGTTGCCAGGACCCTGCACCAGAAGAGCTACAATGCGTTGTTAACTCTTTGAATCTTCCCAATTCTATGCAATCTACTATGCTCTGAATCTAATGTCCACCCGCTTTCGCAACTTTGAGCAACAAGAGCTTGCCGCAACACTCTGTTCGAATAGCTATATGGCTACTCCTATTATCTAAAGACATATCTTATCATACTTATGACGTAGATTCCGGAAGGCAGCGCGTTGCTAATCTGAAGCTATTGACTATGCTCACATAGGGTCCACGGTAAACCATTGGTTGCGGCTCTGCTGATGCCTGCTAGTCCGGGCTTCAACTACTGCATGCGGGATCTAGGCGCCGGCTGTGACTGGCAGTTGGAGCAATGAGAATTAGCACGGGGGTCTCGAAGTCGAACAATGACTCCTCGACACAACTTCCGCACAAGAAACACTTTTCCTCTCGGGGGCTTTTTTTTTTTTTTTTTTTTTTCTTTCTTCATTAAGTGTATGCAGTCTAAGACTATGACACTGTGTAGTCTACATATGTGAGGTATTTATTACCTCAAGTCAACTTGTTTTGTCAATTCTTTTGCGACTGCTATTGGTGCCAGAATTGCACATTTTAGATATTTCTTTCAATATCTCCCCACCCCTCTCGGGGGCTGACAGGACACTCCAGGGAGGAATAGGCTGATAGCCGTTCCCATGCGACCTCGCTAACGCACGCTCATTGCCCGACAACCACTCGTTCTTCATAACCGCCACAACGTGCTGCTTCGCATATTACTAGGGTCGGGGCTGTAAAGCACGGCGAGCACCAGCTGCGACTTCCAAGTTGCTCTTTATGATTTCGCATTTACTATAAATTACAGTGTATCGCGATCACGAATCCGCTGCAGCGTCGAGAAACATCAGAAGTCTAATGCCTCTTTCAGGGTCGTCCCTATCGCATGGATCCAGAGATGTGAAGTGTTGCATACGTTTCTGTCCTCAGCCTCTGCAATGTAAGATGTGTGGTACCTTGCATAAATACCCGTACAAATGTATTTCTTTCAGAACCTTTGCGCCCCTATACGCGATCAATCCTTCTCCCGAGTGAGTGAGGTTTCACATTTGGTTATCTCTACTTCAAAGTTGGAACCAAGACCCTGTATCCTGGATTGTTATTTGCGCCTGGCGATACAACCGGGGGGCAAAACGTAGGCAATAGCGAGGTGTGCAAGATCGATATCATCGTCCTGGCTTATCTCTCTATGGGGGCAGGAATTTTTACGCGCTCTTTCAGAAGTGCACAAAAGCAAACGGTCTTTTGCGACTTTCTTTATGTTTGATATAAAGTAGTAGGAGGATTAGTTCAATTTGCTTGTCAGAAGCACGCGAACTCACCTGCTGGAGCTATCATTAATTATCTTTATTTCATTTGCACGGCCAATTGTTTCATCGAAATGCGAGCATTCCTTCTATCAAACACAGCGGTCTTTGCTCTCTTCGCCACTCTCAGCTCCGCCATCCCGTTCGAACCCTCATCCATAACTCCCCGACACCGGACCTGCGATAACGCGCCTACTACTATAGCCGGAACGTAAGTGGTCAGAGCACCATCGACCACTCGCCTTCCCCCCCCTCATACCAATCGCCTACAGCCCAAACTCACCACCATCTATCTACAGCTCCCTCTCCCGCCGCTTTCTCGCACCTCATAGCCTCGCACCTCACTCTCTTCTCCTCTCCTCCCGCAAAAGCACCAACACAATCCTCTGGTGCGCCCCCCTAACAACAACCTACATCATCCTCTCCCTCACCTCCCCCCACTTCCCCCCCGTCCCCACCCCCGCCTCCCTCCTCAGCGCCCTGCACGCCGCGCACGCCTTCGCCCTCTCTCAAATCGCCAAACGCGGCGACGGCCTCATTCCGCACGGTACCTTCTCTTTCGCAGCCATGGTGGGGCCCGGGGCGGGGCTCGAGGTCGAAACTTGGAATACCAATAATCATCAGCAGACGTGGGGGGTGCTGGGGGCGGCGCTGGGGGCGTTGGTGGATTTTTTGGGGAGTAGCCAGGGTGGGCAGAGGGCGGGGGG
>KK106987.1:820132-1083952 GCA_000611775.1 Umbilicaria muhlenbergii
GGGGGGGGAGATAAGGTGGATGGGCTGATGGGGACATGGGTGTGGGGTGTGCGCAGGGGTGTGGTGAGATGGATGGGGGGACCGAGTGGGAGATGGGATGGGTGTGGGGGTTGTGGAAGGTGTGGAGGTCATGTGTGGGGGTGGGGTGTCTGGGGAACTGTAATGCGGACGGTAAAGGAGTCCCGGTGGAGGGGTACACGTACCCTGCATGGACTTTGTCCTTTGCGCGATATTGAGGAAGTCATTTGTATCAACAGCACCATCTGGAGGTAAATAGAAGAGAATTAGGGTACATAGTGTCATCGTTGCCGACAACGCAAGCCCGCAGTGCAGTGAGCTGACATCAGGGGTGGTGGCGGAGTAGGGAGTAGGGGCGCGCGAGTAGGGTAGGGTAGGCAGGGGAACTGCCTTGGCATGTAATGGGATGGGGTGGAGGGATTGTGTATCTGATAGCGCAAATAGATAGGGGGTTATTGAAATTTAGGATGATGGAGACAGATACTGTGCAAGCTTGCTTCTGACTGATACGCGGACGCGCGGACCTGTGGTATGGACTCATCAATCGTGCTTATGGTAAGATTGCTAAACTTGCACATTGTGCCATGCTCGATAAGAGAGGGCCAGGGCATTGTACATCGTTAGCTTCCCACACGTACTACCACTTCAACCTCATCCCTAAACGTCCAGAAAGTCTCGGTGCCAGCGCTGATGTGTACAGATGACCGCCACGAGGAATATCCACACGGCAAGCAACAGTAACACACCGTTCCTAGCCAATACTCATCAGCACCACAGCAAGTTATCCTCCAACAGCATATGCCTTTCCTCAAGGCCAGTCTATCCGATCAAATACCGCACACCCATCAACACGCCCTTCTCTTCAAACCACCCATTCCGCTCCGTCTTGACCTGGCGCGTCAACCCATCCGCATATGTGATCACACAATCTTTACTCAATGCCGGAGTCGGCCACAAAGCATTCGAGGCACCTGCTTCGGTTGCTGACGCGGTGCGCCGGCGGCGGCGTGGGAGTTTGGTGATGGCAGCTAGAGTCTTGATGGACTTTCCACCCATCGAAGGCTTGGCTTCTTGAGCACTCTCTGCCGGGACGAGATATAATGACCCCCTGCTATTCGATCGTGTGAACCTATTTGCGGAGGATGACATGCCAGTGTCTATTTTCCCCTCGGTATCATCGAACGTCGAACCTGGAGTCATTGAAACGGGTGTGCCTGAAGCAGATGTCGATGGCGCAGTCGTAGGCGCAGTGCTGGTGAACGAAGACCTCGTTGTCATCGTCGGACCATCTAAGCTCTCCTCCCTCGAAGACGCCTCTATAGCCGCCATCTCCTCAGCCAAGGTCATTTTGTCCGTAAAGACCGTGTGGTACGCCATGCGTGCGCGCTTGGGCTTCGGTTGCTCTTCCGTCGGTGAAAAGCCTTTGAATCGCTTCTGCGCGACCGGCGGTGTTTTGGGTGTAGAAATGGCTGTGAGTGGACTGTGGATAGAGCTATCGTCATTCTGTCCGGACAGGGGTCGAGCATTGAGGGTGAGAAGTTTTCGACTGGGATTCTGCCGTGGAGGAGGCGACAGGACTTGATCGGCAGAAGATCCCTCTCTACGCGCTCCAGTAAACTGTTGTATACCCCTCGTAAGCCAGGGATAATCTTCACGAGAGGTTGTGCGTGATGCTCGAGAAGCTGTCACTTCTCCTACCGCACTGTGACTACTAGAGCCGCCAATATCTGTGAAGCCATCAAGAGACCGTGAAAGACCAAAGTGGGGAGCGACCACAGGGGCTGGCCAAGAGCTCCATCTTGGTGTCTGTGTACCGGCTGGTGCCAGGGAAGGATCACACAGAGGGTCAGAGGAGTTACTCACCAGAGAGTTACCAAGTCTGGCACCCGTGAAATCATCCATCAATGTTTTGTATAGACTCGTTGTTCGCTTCGGCTCCGCTGCATCTCGTTCATGCGTCTGAGTAAAGCTGACAGTGCTTGAACGACGTCTCCTGACAGCGGATGGTGCTGCGGATGGTGCTCTTGGTCTGACGAATGGATCTCCCTCAGGACCTCCTGGAGTCCCTAAATGCGAGCGCGGTTTGAGCGGTGATACCTTCTGAGCAGTTATCTGAGCATCTGCGTTGGTTCTCGAGCGCTGTCTCGGCACGGACGCAGTTGACGTCGAACATGAACGTTTGTGCGGTCGATGTGCAGGCTTTTGGTCACATCGTACGTCGGCAGCGGTAGCCGGCACAAACCCTTTCACTCTAAGACGAGTGGGCTCTGAGAGATAAGGAGTGCTTGAATCGTCTTTTTGGCCCTTGCCGGATATTATGACTACATCCAGCACTCCAAAGTTTGGGCTCCCAGACCTTTGCAATTCTTCCACTTCAGGAGGCATCTCAAGCTTTGCGAGGCCGGCAAGGTATTCACCAATGACTGGCAGTTCCCCATGATTGTTCATTCCCCACTTTCCTGCTTCCACGCTGAGTGCCGAGGACAACGCCTCCCATCTCTGTTTGGCGCCATCACCATGCGTGCTTCCTCTATTCTTTCCGAAGGAGTCTTCACGGCTATCTTCTGCTGGAACAAGTACCCAGGGTCTCTGTGCCAATCGCGCAATTCTCCGACCGGAAAATCGTTGTGTCAGCTCGGTCTGGTTGTTTGCATAGCCTCGATAGCGTTCTGGAACATAGGTTGAAGCACAGAGCTCGCCATTGAAGAACACGTCAATCTTCACGTCTTGCGTGATATACCGCTCCAGCCTACGGTCGTAGGTTCTCAGGAAGGATGCTTTGGACAGGAACACGGTTAGTGTTAAGGCGTGAGGTTCCGGAGCTAGCGTAGAGTACGGTTCAGATGTACTCGATAGTGTAGGCTCCCCTTCTTTTGGTTTGTGGTCGGCCGACGCGGAAGTTGAGATAGCATCCTGTTCTTGGTTTCTCGGAGCTTCCAAAGATTGATCGAGATTCGTGGTGAGCTTACTCGTTGATGCGATGAAAGACGAGAAGGCTGATTCCGAGCCGATCAAAGCAACAGAATCGGAAGAAGATGTCGATGCCGCTCGTGACAACACCTTAGCAGAACCCTCATCGGTTCTTCCATGCGTCTCGGAATTCAATGGGTACTTTCCCGTCCGTACCAGGAAGAAAGGCATGTCTTGGTGTTCTCCCAGAAATCGCATGTGACTTCTATCCCCCTCTGTGTATATGGGTATCTCCTTGAGAACAGTGCCATTGGACAATTCAGAGGTGGCCGTCTGGAGCCTGTTTTTGGTTTGCGCGTCACGGTGAGAGAGGGGACCTGGGTCGGTCGACTTCGCCAAGTTCGCTATGGAGAGCGCGACCTTTGTTGATCTGGCGAAGTATGTCGGCATGGTCAAGGTCAATAACAGGAGACACTGATATCTGTTACTGTAGCTCGCGAAGTGCGGTGCTTTGGAGTTTCCCGTAGGTGAGGGTTGAGTGATGGCTCGGCAACACAGCAAAGCGCGGTCCGCGCTTAGGGCTTTGCTGACGTCGACGACGTAATCTCGTAAAAACTGTACTCCTTCGAGACTGTTGCCTTGCACAAAATCTGGGGTCTTCACAACTTTCTGACTGTAATAATACTCGCATATTTGGTAGAATATGGTCGCACCACAAAGAAATGCATCTCGAAGTAGAGAAGTGCCCACTCTTCCTTTCCTGATCCACCATCTTATTGCCCTAACCGGCCATCATGATATGATGACGGTCCATGGATAATTGATCGTCCAATCTCCTATCGTCAACTTTGGTATGCATGCATCGTTGCGACATTGTCCAAAGCAGTCTTGTTCATCCCCAAGATGTGCCGCCATCATTCGCATTGTCAAGGAATTGACCCAAGTCGACAATAGTCCTTTCATAGACCCTTGCGATCTCCATCTCCCACCTGCCATGGTCGTCATCATCTTCGAGACCTTCCATAGGATTGTCATTATCCGTTCCCAACAAGTCATCTTCGGTGTCTGTTTGTGTCTCCGTTACCCTTGATACACCATCAACACTTCCCCTATTTCCTGCAATTTCCACTACAGTGACTCTCGTCCTTTCCACAAGGCCCCTGACTCTGACCTTCTCCGTCGTACTGAGCTTTGCCCTACCACCCTCAAAACCGGGCAAGGTATCGCCTGTCTCCACATTACGACCTTGCAATAGCGAGGAAAACACCAAATCAAGTTTTTGTAGTAGGTGAAAAGTTGGGCGTGGAGAAAACATGAAGGATGGTAGATATGAACTCAGAGTAAGAGCAATCGTAAGAAAATATGGTATCTGCAAGGAAGCTACAATGAAACAGCGCAGTTAGCGGAGAACATGGAGTCTGAGTTTTCAAGACAGTCATACGTGTTCCAGACACCCACACAACATCAATGACCCCTTCGAGATCCTTTGCTACCTCCCCAAAATCCTCATATCCCGAGCCTTCATCTTTCGGCGTCCTGCTGTCTTCCATGTCTGCATTGAACCTCTTCTCATAGCGCCGTGAAATTTGCAGCAGTTTCCTATCGACGTAATCAATGAAGCTGCTTTCTTTCGAGCTGCCAGGCTTCAGTGGTCTCGCACGAGGTTGCGGAAGGCTTGAAGCTGATACTGAAGCAGTCGCTGTCGAGGAAGCCGGTGGAGATGGTAAAGTTGGGAGAAGAAAGCCACCGGGCTCTGGGGCAGATGATGTGGAGGTCATCATGGGCGCAATCTGTAAATTAGATTACCAGCACCACGTGAAGGTGAGGGTTTCATGCGGTGAGGATGATAACATGATCCACAGTGACCAGACATGGCAGGTAAGCCGAGCCAAGGGGCTTTTGTCACTTTGCTCCAATTGAAGATCTCGACCTTCTGGGCAAAGGCGGTTCTCGCATCAACGCTGCGAAATAGTTGCGGTAAAGATTATTGCACAATAGATGTGCTGCTTTACATGGCAGGTTTCAGGACAATGCGTTTGCACCAAAAGCTAGGCGGCAGCTACGACATTCACATTCATTCCATAAGGTACACACTAAAGGGGTCTTATACACCACACGTAATCTCTGGCAGGTCAGTCTTGATATGAGGAGGCGTATGTCCTAGATCCAAGGAGCTTTTGAACAGTTTTTCATTCGGCTACAGAAGGCTTTCAGCTTCCTGCTAATCGTGCTATCGTACCATCATGACTGGGCTACCCAGTTGCAAGCGTGCAACCACTGCGCTTTAGAAAGGCCCATGCTATAACTCAATGAGCAACGCGTGGTCCCATGGAGTCGTTCCTATTCCCTGTGCGCTCGCCGGTCTGGAGCAAGTATTAGTCAGCTTCGAAGGAGGATGGACAAGGCAAGCCTCACCTCTGTTTCTTGAATAGACCCGCCCTCAAGAATCTTGATCATGCACTCATCTTCATTGTGCGTACCGAACTCGTTCTCTAGGGTGGAGTTGCTTGGACTATCGTATGCGTTCTGAGCTCCGTGCCTAAACCAGGCGACGAATCAGTCAAAGCAGAAACAGCTGAGAATGGCCGAATCATACTTGTGGGTCACGAAGATCTTAAACCCGCTGACTACATGGGCCAAAGGAATAGATCTGTCCTTCCTCCAATTTAGGACCGACTGAGCATCATCAACCATAATAACAAAGTCCTCCTCTTTGCCCTGGTAGTGGACCTTCGACTGCGGGCCGTTTCCACGAGGCATCTTGACAGGTAGGATGCTGATGAGAGGTTTGTTGTTGTTGTTGAAGGTGTTCCGGTGAAGTTGGGACGTAAGTATCTGTAATAGTATGGATGATGGGGGAAGGTGGTGTTGTTGTTTCGTGTCGAGGGAAGGTACAACGTAAAGCTGGGGGAGCTCCAACGCTCCGATGCAAGCCAGAGCTTGACGGCAGCGCTAAACACGGCAAGCTACGTCATAGGGTCACAAGGGGTTACAGGGCTGACAGAGCACACGACCTCCCCTCCGTCTTGAAATGAATGACTTCTGTACCTGTGACTGCTGCTAAGGTAAGGTAGAAATGCGTGATTAACTGATGCCTTAGGACGCTTCCTAACGCACGGCTGCAAAAGCACGCGATAAGTACCAAAGGGAATAGTGAAAGCACCAAAATCTCCCAAAGCCCTCCGTCTCGGAGAGAAGAGCGAACCAGATTCGCGAATTCCAGCTGCAGCGTTCAAGAGCTGCAAGAAATGCATGGTACCAAGAAAGTACTGCGAGAAACACGATAGTCAACGCCAAAGGTCAACTCAAGAGAAGAAAGCTCTGATGCCCTGAGTTGACAATACCCGAACAAGTCCGCCGGGGCTACGCCACCCACTCTTCCCAGACGGACAGTCCTCCACTCCGGGCTGCCCAATACTCTCTGTTGCGGTACGGAACGCCGAAGTAGACCTCAAGTCATTTGAACTCTGGCAGAGTCGCACACAATTCTCTTGTTTCGTGCCGCTTGCTGAACTGGTTTTTGGCGGAGGCAGTACTTCGTGCAACTGCATAGCGGCCGTATTATTGTTCTTCAAACAGATTGTAGCAGTTGGGTTAAAATCTTCCCGTCGACGATTGATAACCTCGTCGTTGAAGGCGTCCTCCATCTCATCCTCTGTCACATCCAGTCTGATGGTAGTGAGGCTTGCAATGCTTGTTTGGCTTGCCGATCGTTTGGTAGCATTGCTTGTTTTACTTGCACGGCTCAGTCTCCGCATCATGGAGCTCGCTGAAGCCCTGATGAGGTAGTCCCCACGCCGGTATGTCATGCCAGGGTAAGGCAACACATCTCGAGTCCACACTCCTTCCAAGGACTGCTCCATGCGGATTCTCATCGCCCGTTTTGGAGCCAAGATCGTGACGCGGCTAGGCAACAGCAAGGATTGCGAACGATTTATAGAGGACGACGACCGAAGCTGAGTCCCTCCAAGTTCCTTCAGTGCATGAGTGTTCTTGATAACAATCTGACATATCTCCGCCTTGGATCCAACGGTTGCCGCTCGTTGCACCGATAGTTGTCGGGTAAGTGTCCCTGGGTGGCCGACGACCTGACCTATGGCTTTTAGGTCCAGCGACAGCATGGAATATAGTATGGGCGGGTTTGGCTGAACTTCAGCCTGTTTTCGACCCTCCGCAGTCGACCAGCTAAGAAGGCGTGTTCTCCATACCTCCTCCTCTCGTGCAGAGCAAGCGCTTAAGATCATTTCGAAGAGTTGTTGTTCGAATTCGAAGACAATTTTCCACGAGTAAAGCGCGGTATGGCACTGTAAGCCTGCTCATGTTTTCAGTGAGTGCAGAAGGACCAGCTCAAGATCTCACACCTTTGCCATTCTCGGTCGATTCCACTCGAAAATCACGCAGACCAACACAAGCGACGATTTGGTACTGTCGAACATCTGGTTCAGGCACCGCTAGGATCAAGCAAGACTTGAAGAGTATAGAAAGCACATAGTTGCCTCGGATACCATGCATAGTTTGGTAGGCAACATGCAGGACGCCACATAACGTCGGATGGCCTAGTATTCGAAGTCCGAAGGGGTGTGAAGCCTTCGTACATCGAATCATCAGTGCTGCGAAAGAGCCTCTGTTGGGACGGCACATTACACATACTGCGTTTGGAAACACTAATAGATCCTGCAACTGCCATGTCTTCTGAATGTTGTCGCGCGTTATCGGATCGTTTGTAGCTGTGTCAATAGCTTGCATAGTCTCGTCCAGCCGAGACTTGACCTTTTCAATCTCTGCATGTGAATCCGCGCAGTCGATGACCGGTGTGTGCTTGTGCAGATCAGAAAAGAGAAGCGGATACTTGCAAATCCGCTGCACGGGCTACACTTTCCTTTAGAACCAGTTCACTGATAGCCGCGTACGCTCCTTACCTTGATCAGCAAATCTTCAAACGTCAAACCTTTCCTGTTGTACGCATCTTCTTTTCTGCTTGGAGCCAAGGAGTTAGCTAACGCCTCAATACCCCTCTCATACGCATGCCAGTGTGGTATATTTTTCGACGTGGCTATCATATCCTTCTTCGACGCTTCGTACTCTGCGCTGTACTCCTCGTACGCAAAAAAGCGACTCAACTACATTTTAAAGCTTCTAGTTAGTGGCTCACTATATATTACGGGTTGAGGTGCTCATTACCATTCTATCGAACACCTTTGCTACCAAAGCGACTTCTCGCGGCTCTGCAATTAAGGCATACTTCCTCGAACGCTCAAGCTTCAAGAGGTCAAGTGACCCATTAGCCAGTGTCGATACTGGTTTTGCGGGAAGTCTCGGGCTGTCCGCTCTTGGGGGGCGGGTATATCTGGCAAGCCTTGTGGAAGTATTTCGATGATCTATATCCGACCTTAGGTCTGAATTCGGCACAACATGGCGGATCTTCGTGAGGAGTTCCTCATGCAATGCAAGTATCTCCGACACGTTACGTTGTATTTGTATTTGTGTTCTCGGCGATGAAGATGGGGCTGATGCGAGTAACGGAAAATAACCCTACGAAAACGTTGTCAGTTGAGAGGTCCACATCCCAGATGGCGGCGTCTCTACTAACATTCAACAAGACTTTCAGGTCGGCAATGTAACTTTCTTCGGAGTTTACCAGTTCTTCAAGTGCTCTACGGCGCTGTATGGCTCGGTCCCAGGCAGCTTCGTCCAGCAGCTGTACCGATCCCACGCCACTCTCTAATGACGCTCGATTTGTGGTATGGGATAGCCTACTGCTCCTTTTGCTGCTCCTTACAACGGTGGATGCTTGAGCTTTGCGTGACTTAGGCGCTATACTGAGGGCCGTTAAGCTCGCACTCGCGGATTTGACGGCCGTCACAAAGCCAGATGACGACGTGGAAGACGACTTTTTGTGTGTCTTCCCGATGCTTGCCGGTGCAGGAAGCTCGCTATTCTTCGGTTGATCAGAATCGTCCAGAGGCCACCTTTCCATGCTTATATGCTCTGGATCCTTATGGCGCAGTGTTCGCATCCATCTGCTGAATATATGTGGCTTAGTGTCGGTAGTCACACTCGCCGACTCTTTCTCGTTGTTGCTTGAAAGAGATTCCACACCATCCAAGTGCGAGTCCTCTTCCGCACAGATTTGGAAAGGCAAGCCTCGTCTGGAGCCCTCTTTGAAGCCTCCATGGGTGTCTCTTTCACCACAGCCTGCATTCAAGTCGAGATCCTCCAGGGGGCCCGCATCCAATACCAGGCCAGACGTTTGTCGGGATCGGGGAGGCGCTTGGACATCCGTACCCCAGCTTGACTTGTGCAGGGCTTGGAAGGAAGACTTTCGAGGAATTGAAACGTTGGTGGAACCCTCAAGGAAGTCCAGCGTAAACAAGGATATGTCCCGAGATGGTACGACATTCTCATTCCTTACGCGTAGTGTACCGGGTGGAGTAGAGATGCTTGAACCAACGGCGCCCGAGGAGACCTTGCGATGGCCAGTTCTATTGACGGTCCCGGTTGACGACGATGACCCCGTGCGCTGTGTATCAAGAGCCGAAGGATTGGGCCAGACGTAGGGGTTGCCACTGTAGACAACAGAGGTGCCATCTTGGGGGGCGTAGGAAAGTTGCTCATTCATGCTGAGTAGCGCTTGTTGATAGCAATTCTGCGCTTGCAATTGATGGGAGCGAAACAGAGCGTCGCAGTAGCCAAAATACTGCTGCCCAATATAACATAAACTATAGGAGATACGGTGTTGGAGATATGAAATTGCAGAATCGGGAGAAGTCTGTTGGAGTACAACACCGCCAGGTGGAAAGTCCAAGACCCGAAGCCTGCTCCATCAGGAAGGCATGGACGACGTCGTGAATACCTACATAGGACAATTAGACTAACTGATAATCGAGACCTGCTTCGTGAGCGCAAGAAATTGCTCCGGAGTATCATTCCGTCGAGAACGGATGTCCACTCCCTGATTGGAGAAACGGATGACGAGAGTAAATCGGCTTAGAGTCATGGGAAGCCCTATCGTCCTTCTCCCATTGCCCGTGCAGATCTATTCGAGAGCCGTTCTGTTGGATTGACCATTCTACCCAGCACAGATTGCAGCACTTGGGGCTGGCGTCATGCTCCACCACGACCTGATATGGCACTAAATCCTACGTCCCAAGTTGTGTCACTCACCAAAGCATTCCCACGAGCTTTGGACATAGAGCTATCAGCATATGTTAGTCAGCTCACATAGGCCAGCTACATATCATTCTATCTTAGGATTCTGAGCCCGGGGTATACCACGCAGGAGTCCCGGGTGGTGTCTATGAGATGGCTTCGAATGTCGGGGACATCTTGTCATCTAATGCACAGCGATCAGACTGTACGTGAAACATGTACAGTTAGGATCCGAAGCGTTCAACCTAAGCACAGCATTGATTTGAATATGTATACTTTGAGTATCTCTTCTCTGATGTTGAAAAACGCTTTTTCATTCATATGTCAGGGTCCTCTGGAAGTACTTTTCTAACTAAATAGTCAGGTGAGCAATAGCACTTGAAGACCTCGTTGTGAAACACGTCTGAGTTAGTAGTCATTTATGTTGCTGAAAAGACTCACTTGTCTGTGGCGAGGCGCATTTTCATGTTGTTTTCATATTGTTTCGAGCAAGAATATCATGAGGTGGTGATCCATTAAATAAGCCTACCTACCCTGCTACCTACCTTAACTTGACGATTATATTTAGGTTTTCGCGAATCTCGAACGCTTGTCGCTAAAGTTGATCGACGTCATCTCAGATCCCTTGACAAGCTAAGGTAGTCGCCAATCGCAATGGAACCTCCTTTCGACTGCTTCTTTCACCACATCTGTTGGTTGAAAGTGCTTGGAGGTTTGGATATAGTCTGCGCTCGGGCCTGACTTTTGGAGCGTTGTTTATATGTTTGCCAGGAGCTTGCGAAAACTGTTTTCACTTCACCTAAGATCTTACGATTGCGATCCTTGCATCACTTTACGCCTACGCTCATTACGGCTGGGTCCAGTACAGTATCCAGAGTTGAAGCATCAGTATCACACCTCAACAGCCTTGACGATGCCCCTAAAGAGAGCTGTCAATGGCAAAAACACCAAGCGCAAAGCGATCCCGTCCCCAGACTCTCCGAGCAAGAGACCTAAGAACGATGTCACTCCGTACAAGGAATCGCCGCAGGAGGAAGAATATGGCATCGTCCAAAGGGAGTTCTATCCTCCTGAGATGACCAATGCGCGGTGCCATCAGTACAACAACAATGAGCTACCTCGGCCCATTGAGTTGCTTGAGGCTGCACAGGAGGATACGAAAGAAGAGCGCGAGAACATACCAGTCAAGGATGCAGTAGTCCATTGGTACAAATGCGATTTGCGGACATGGGACAACAAATCGTTACATTTGGCTCACGAGAAGGCAAAAAGTAAAGGCGTTCCGCTCATCTGCATATACATTGTGTCGCCCCAGGACTTCCAGGCGCATCTCACAAGTCCGGCACGTGTCGATTTCATTCTCCGAACCTTGGCGATCTTGAAGGAAGATTTAGCAGAATTGGATATTCCTCTGCATGTTGAAACCATCGAGAAGCGCAAGACTATTCCGGATAAAATCATAGAATGGTGCGAGAAGTGGGGCGCAAGTCATTTATACGCCAACGTTGAGTATGAGGTCGACGAGCTTAGACGTGAGGCTATGATGACGAGGAAATGCCTAGAGAAGGGAATCTCCATGACGGTAGTCCCCGACACTTGCGTTGTTGCGCCTGGTGAACTATCTAGTCAGCAAGGTCGGCAATATGCAGTCTACAGCCCCTGGTTCAGGGCATGGATTGCGTACCTCCACCAGCATCCCCACCAACTCGATCCCTACGAGCGCCCTGGCCAGAACCCAAGCAGTGCAAGGGAGAGATTCGAAGAGATATTCCAAGGCCAGATTCCAGAGGCGCCGGAGAACAAGAAACTCAGCGAGGAAGAGAAGACGAGGTTCCGGAGCATGTGGCCCGCCGGCGAGCAGGAAGCCCACGCCCGACTCGAGATGTTCCTCGACCAGAAAATCGGGAAATACAAAGATTCCCGCAACTTCCCTGCTGCAAACGGCACCGCCTGCACAAGTGTGCATTTTGCATCCGGCACCTTGGCCGCCCGCACAGCCATCAGAGGCGCCCGAGACGTCAACAGCACGAAACAGCTCGACAAGGGGAACCTCAACATCGTAAGCTGGATCTCCGAAGTCGCCTGGCGCGACTTCTACAAGCACGTCCTCGCCCACTGGCCTTACGTTTGGTACCTCCCGGGCTCCCCCCCAATCCTTTTAACCCCAAGCAGAGGACTACATGCTAACATATCCATTCCAGCATGAACAAGCCCTTCAAACCCGAATATACCAACATCGATTGGGAGTACTCCCCCTCCACCTTCCGCGCCTGGTGCACCGGCCGCACCGGCTATCCCATCGTCGACGCCGCCATGCGCCAACTAAACACCACCGCCTACATGCACAACCGATGCCGCATGATCACCGCCTCCTTCCTCGCCAAACACCTCCTCCTCGACTGGCGCATGGGTGAAATCTACTTCATGGAACACCTCATCGACGGCGATTTTGGTTCAAATAACGGAGGCTGGGGCTTCAGCGCCAGCACGGGGGTGGATCCGCAGCCGTATTTTCGCATTTTCAATCCCCTGTTGCAGAGCGAGAAGTTCGATGCGGACGGGGAGTATATCCGGAAATGGGTGCCGGAGTTGAGGGGAATCAGGGGGAAGGCGGTGCATGATCCGTATGGGAGGGGGGAGGGGGCGAGGGCGGAGAAGGAGGGATATCCGAGGATGGTGGTGGAGCATCGGGTGGCGAGGGAGAGGTGTTTGCAGAGGTATAAGGCCGGGTTGGGGAGGGAGACGGCGTAGGGTGTATCATTCATTAACCAAGACTTGGGAGTAGGATATTCATTACTACTTACTGTTTACAGGGTATTTTATTCATTCGCCCCGAAATAAATGTCAGTTGCAACAGGGGGACCCCCTACCTCATAAAGCACCGACCTCAGGCCTAAAGGATATGAATTCCGTAAATTCTTAGAAGTAATTGAGCTCTGTAATTTGTAGTAATAAGGCTTTCCAGTCATCACAGTTCCTTGTTGGTTTATTAGTAGGGGCCGCCTAAATCCCCTTATTTGGACTACCACTTATTTTAAGACCTGAATATAGCCTTGGCGTGGACGTAGCCATTGGAAGGAGAGATTGTCCAATCAATTACGATGGTCAGCTTGGTCAAAAAGTTGGTTGTGATAGCTCAGGGAAGAACAGGCGTAGATGAAAGTCGCAGTGGATGCGTACGAGTACTTGAATAGCCAAAATATTCAGTGCAGAATTGAGCCTCGAGTCCAGTCCAATAATGGCCATTTCAAAGACGTCCCGAAAGGCGAGTAAAGGCAGCGCAGCGGACCCTACCCTGTAGCCAATATAAAGGGGATTAAGCCACTGCTCACAAAGATCCAAGCTTTGCTAAGACCTTGGGGAGAGCAACAAGTTTCAAAGGCAGTTCGCCATAATGAAAGAAGAGAATCAACATAGGCCATGTTCGTATTTCTCAAAGAAAAATGTCCCACCCGTATCTGTGCCAAGAAAGCGAGTTGCTTTACGCTCCAGCTCTTCAGCAGGCGGGTTCATGACTCGATCTGCGGCGAGTAGAGTGTTCATCACTTCCTCAATCGTGGGTTTCACCATGGTGGGAAAGAGGAAGCCTTGATGAGCACGCAGTGAGCTGCTCATACAAGTCAAACACAGCAGCCGGTTTCACACATCTCACTGAGGCATGAATAGAGGGTGGAACGAGCACGGATTTGATTCGTACTGGTGGGTTTGGAGGGTGCTGATGGTATCTAGCAATAGTGTTTAATTGCACGCAAATATTTTCTCCCACCCATCCTCTTAGCACAGATACAAGCGTCTCCTGCGGCGATGTTAGTTGAACCACTCCATGACGGAACTCTCCAACAAGATAATAGGCGCTCACCTCCCACGACCCCAAACAGCCTCTAGCGTTGGCTGCTCCCACTCCACACGCTCTTCAACAGTCCATCCCTCTGCGCCAGCCTATTCAGACTATCGTCACTCTCGCCCATGGCCCGGACGAACCCACACAGCGCATACACCTGGTTCTCGCCCGTGTATCGCCCATTCTCGTCCACCTTGCCGACGGATATTTGTACGGAGGCGTGGTCTTTGGCTTTGATGATGCGATTGGTGGCTGAGCACTTGCGGGGGACGTAACTATACGACGGAAACAATTAATAAATTGTCGTGCGGTGCTTGGGCTCTCTAGTACGCTAGGTACTGGTGTGATGGTGGAGTCGGGTAGTGAGTACTTACAGGTCGACGAGCTCGCCCTTGTCGTTCTCCATGGTGACAAATAGATTGCGATGCTCTGGGAGGGGATGATCAGTTATTGGATGTCGACTGGGTATTTCTTCGAAAGTGTGAGGTGAGTCGATCACCAAAAAGTTCGCGATCTCGCTTAGGCCCTGTGGGTCACGTGATACTCTAAAACATCTGTTTGGTCGAAGGATTGGCTACCAATCAGGTACTCATTCAAGGCATTGAATGTTAAAGAGGTATTGAGAAAATCTACAAGTACAGCAAACGTTGTCGTGCTCTCATCATCTTCCATGTACGACTTGATATCTATGTAGACCAGGTTAAGACCTCCCTTTGGAGAAGTTGAAGCACCTAAACACGAAGTCTTCTCGAGATTATCACACTGCTTGGTGGTACATTTTATTCCGGACAGCATCTCCTTATTCAGTATCATAAGCGCTATCAGCAGACATAATCCATAATAGTATTACTATAGCTTCCCCTTGCCTTCCCTCTCTCCTTTGAACACATCCTTCTTCCACGCAACCTCCACCTTCCTTGGTCCCTCCTTCCTGAAATCAACCAGGACGACTCTCTCTGCGTCTCCTCTCCTGCCGCTTCCCTCTAGCTCCGGGCCTGGCTTGTCAAGCCCTAACACCGCGCGCCCATCTGATCCCTTCCAAAATAGCCCAATTGGCGACATGCATTTTTCGCCCCACGGAGGGTCTCCTGATTTTATAAAATCGACTACTGCCTCCCGCTGTCTTGAGAGCTCTTCGGGGTCGAGCACAGTCGGTATATTTTCGGGTGAGAGAAAGGGAGATAGGAGATGCAGGAGGAAGAATTGCGGCGGAAAGAGTATGATTTCTCCTGCTCGCGACATGGAAAGCCATTTGGAGGGTGGCAAAAAGCGGGCAGCGGTATGTTCAATACCTCCGTCGGATGTAGGCGTGGGTATCAGCGCTTCTGATTGGACTGGTAAGGGGCCAGTGGCAGATGAGGATCCTGTCTTTGCTACGGGCAGGAAGTATATATACATCTGAGTGGTAAAGCGTTTGGGGATATTTGTGGGTGTAATCCATCGCGTGAAGGGCATCAGACCGTCTTTGGGGAGGGTTAGCCTGCATGGCTTCAACTTTCTACGAAGGCGCTTACCAGTGTCAGGGATGCCACCCTTCTGTTCGACCCACTGTCGGAAGCCAACTTTATTCTGATGTATAGCATGACGACCTTGCTCCCTTTCTTCATTGCTAAGTCGCAAGAATTCGTTGGGATTTTCCTTCTTCGTTGCTAGCAGGAGCCCACTCTCTTCAAAGCATTCTCTGATTGCTCCCATCCTGTAAACATTACTGTCGTCATGCCTTGTCGGGTCCGATGGACCGGGCACCTCGCCATCTTGTTCAGGGGACAGGTTTCCACCTGGAAAGACGTGTGCGGATGGAAAGGATGATGAGGTCCTCACTCGATGAAGGAGTAGTATCTGATTTGTCGGAGAAATCAGTAGGATACTACATTGGGAAGGGTTAGGTTGATCGATCGAGGGACAGTAGTGTCTTTGGAGTCGTACCTCGCACTCGGCTTCGGCGTAGAAAGCGGCTTCTTCTCCCTGGAAGTCTTGGTTTGCGAAATCATGTTTCTTTGAGTGTTTCTTAGGTGAAACCAAGTGGGCTGTACCTTCTCGATTCTGTTGGATGGACGTTCAGATTGCCAAGCGCGGAAGAGTAGAGCCGGACTGTAGGGAAGTCTCGAGGAGAAGTCTTTTGTGTATTGCTTACAACATGGCGGAACCGAGTGTTGGTGAAGCCCAAGACTCCAGATGTGCGCCCGAAGCATTAAAGGAATGATTGGATTTATACATGGTACCTTGCTTTGGGGGGAGAATCCGGGGAAGCTTGTAAGCCGAGGTCCACGAGCACAAGCTAACATCTTACGGCGGACATCTTGGGTAGTTAGTATCATGGGTTCCAGTAGTTCTAGATTTATATCACCTGTTCCCATTGCACATTGAGCCTCATTATCGATTGATTCTCCAAGACACCCAACGCCGTATCATTACCAAGGATTCTATTAAGAGTATAGCTTCTTATCAAAGCTGTGCAGCCCGTGCACATTACCCTCGGCCTGAGCACTAACAGTCCTCAGTTCGAATCGCACTTTACCGTCCAGGACGTCTTGTCGCAGTTCCGGTAAGCTTTTAATTCCAATATCCTGCAACGAGTGCTGCAGGCCCGCAATCAAATACGGTACGAACTTCGTGACGGATCCGCGGTCAAGGACTGAGCCAGACACACCCTGCGCTACCAACAATCTATCGCCTTCGGAGAAATAACGTGCCGTGCCAGCATTGCTTGCCTTGGCATCCTTTGCGCCAGCGCCAGCTTTCTTATCTTCCATGGCGTCAATGCTACCCATCCCTCGGTATGCCTTGACTAGTTGCCCTTCTCTGCTGACGAAGTAATTCCCTGGCGATTCGGTTGTACCGGCTAGGAGTCCTCCCATCATGACAGTCGATGCGCCTAACGCAAGGCCCTTGACGATGTGCCCAACATTTTGAATACCGCCATCAGCAATGCAGGGTACACCAAATCGAGCTGCAAATGACGACACGCTGAAGACTGAGGCCGCTTGGGGCCTACCAACAGCCATGACTTCCTGTGTTATGCAAGCACTCCCACTTCCCATGCCAATTCGTAGTCCATCAACTCCAGCGGCAATGAGAGATGCGGCTTGCTCCCGCGTGACGACGTTGCCACCAATGACGTCTAATCCTGGGTATTTGCTTTTGATGTACTTGATCATCTCCAGTTGGAACATGCTGTTGCCTTGACTACTATCCAGGATGACGATATCAAGCCCTGCGTCTACGAGCTTCTGCAATCGTATCTTGTCGTCGGGTCTTGTGCCAATAGCTGCCGCGCAGATGAGTTGCTTAGAGTGTGGCAGTTTCGAAGCAAGAGGATAGTGGAGATTCTTCATCAAATCAGAGCGCGAGAGAAGGGAGATGAGTTGTCCGTTAGCATCCACGATGGGAAGCTTCCCCTTCTTGGACTTGCTCAGGACAGCATTGGCCTCCGCTAGTGTGGTACCCGAGGGTGCTGTAACGAGGTCGGTCGACATGACAGCGGTGACAGGGTCGTCCAGAGTAGGATGAAACTGAATATCTCTTGTCGTGATCATGCCAACCAACTTCGATCGCAAAGTTCCATTTTCTAAGATTGACGAAAGAGTTAGCTTAGACGATTCCAATCTATTCCAAGCATTTAGTGAAACTCCGGCGCCAGCTTCCTCAGAGATTTGACAATGACTCCGCAGTACGACATGGTCGTTTTGGATGAACGAAAGTTATTTAAATTGTGTTTTGAGCATCATAGGAGTATAGTCCTTGGCGCTTCACGAACCGTAAGAAAACTCACCAGTGACGGGAAAACCACCAAAACCCCATTTCTCTTTCAGTTGCTTGGCTTCCCCAACGGTGGTTTTTGGTGATAGGACTACTGGGTCAAGAATGAACCCATTCTCGTACCGCTTGACCTTTCGCACCATCTCTGCCTGGTCCTCTGCCGAACAATTGTGGTGTATGACGCCAAGTCCGCCCAGCAACGCCATATGGATCGCCATCGAGTGCTCAGTGACCGTGTCCATGGGGGAAGAGACTAGGGGAGTTTTGAGGGATATGCGCTTCGTGACCGGTGTTTCAAGGGCAACATCCGCTGCGGAAAAGCCTGGCCAGGTACGTTAGTACAGCTCTTCTGGTACGAGCTCGCCTACAAATACCGATGTAGCCAGGTAAGATGAGGAAGTCGTTGTACGTCAGTCCGCCGTTGGTACGAGAATCGATTAGAGTCTTAACATCGATTCCATCTCGATCGGAGTCCTCGCTCTTGAGAACATCAACAGCGGTGCTAAAGTCCAAAGGTTCGATTCCAGGAAGGAGATACGACGTGCTGGCCGCAGCGTCGCCATTAGTGAGGGGCATAATGTAATAGCAGACTCTCCGTTCGGAAATGGAACGCTGAATAGTAGGAAAACAGTGTTATTGAGAGTAGAGGTAGAAATAGTCAACCGTTCTTCTGAGGCAATGAACGTGGTGTTGACGGGTCGAAGTCACCTTCTCCCAAGAAAGAAGAGGAAGATTTCTTGATAACAGAAATCCGAGAATTATTTCAAGAGTGGGGCCGACGCGACAAGCTAGCAGCTGCCGCTAATCTGAAACAGACGTCGCTTGAGGGAAGTGCCAAGGGCTTGGCAGACCTTACCCGATACGACCGCAAAATCAACAACAACACTTTCGGCCGACCGCTTTTCTGTCCAACTACTGACCAGGCTCCGCCGTCGAGGAATTGAGGCTCTCTCTACTCGTGTCACAGGTCTCTTGAAAAGTGGTCAAAGATCTGGGAAGATTTCTCCTAGCGGTTGAGGCGGAACAGCTCTTTATACTCGATGCAAACCACAACTCATAGCCAGACACGAATCACAGGCCGCCAAACAAGCAGGCGCAAACAAAGGTCACACACGAGGCGGCCACATATGTGACCTTCACGTCTGCCGATACTAGCCAGATAATGCCACATGTCATCGATACCCTGTACCGCACCGAGCCACGCACCAACGTGATCATCCTTCGTTGACGTGATGTCGTTCCATCATCCACTTCGTCCGACCAAGTCCACCGACTACTCACCAACAAGGTCAAGCCCGCTCCGGCAGCCTTCCAACGCGTCCACTAACTCGTCGGCGTACTCCAACTACTCCAATCCGTTTACTCCAAGCCGCTCCAGCACAATTTCTTCCGCAGCTTCAAGTGGCTACCAATACACCGCGGCAGGTCATAAGCGCGGAATTAGTGAAGCATCGGGGATGGGCTCTTCTGCTGTACCAGTAGACTACGCGGCCAGCAGCAACGCAGGTCCAGCTGGAGCATACCGGAGCACAAGGCAATCTCTGAGGCCGCTGCCCCAGCCACCAGGTGCTTCGCCTCCTCGAATAGAAAAGGCGGTCTATACTGGTCACTCGAGAGGCCAGAGCGTCGGCAACTCCCCTGTATATAGCTACGATGGACCGGCTTACTCTCCCGTCTCAAACTCCTCGCAGGAGAACCGTCCGCACTCCGTCGGCCTGAGTCGCGCTGACTCCATAACACCTAATTCGTCGACATCGCATCGACCATACATGCATCATGCGCATACGAACCCCCATCCATCTGCGGTGTCCACTCCAGATCTCCAAACACTCAAGAATTCCTCGACGAGTCACCTTCGCACCCTATCCAAATTCGCGCAGAACGGGGCAAGCGACGAATTCTCTCTCTCCTCCCCTGCACCCTCCGTCGTCGGTCTTCAAGGCCGTCGTCAGCTGAAGCGAACCGACTCTACGCGACATAGCAAAGGCACAGTAGCTCTGAGTAACGGCACTGGATCAGCCTGGGGTGAGCGGAACTGGATGGACAAGCAGAGACAATACTTGCAAGCTTACGAATACCTCTGTCACATTGGCGAGGCGAAAGAATGGATTGAGGATATCATACATAAGCCTATACCTCCCATTGTGCAACTTGAAGAAGCTTTGAGAGATGGTGTCACTCTTGCGGAAGTCGTTCAAGCACTTTACCCTGATCGGCCAATCCGTGTATTCCGTCACCCCAAGTTGCAGTTTCGCCATTCTGATAATATTGCGCTTTTCTTTCGCTTTCTTGCTGATGTAGATCTTCCTGAGCTCTTCCGCTTCGAGTTGATCGACTTGTACGAAAAGAAGAACATTCCGAAGGTCATCTACTGCATCCATGCCTTGTCTTGGCTGCTGTATAGGAAAGGAATTGTCGACTTTCGGATTGGAAATTTGGTCGGTCAGCTCGAGTTTGAACACCATGAGCTTGAAGAGATGCAAAAGGGTTTAGACAGGGCTGGGATAAGCATGCCGAGCTTCTCCGGTATGGGTGCCTCTTTCGGTGCAGAACCTGAACCCCAACCGGAACCGGAACCGGAGCCGGTGGAGTCAGATGAGGGCAGGATTGCGCGAGAACTCGCAGAAAACGAGACTATGGTACTCGATCTACAAGCCCAGATGCGGGGCGCTTTGGTTCGTATGCAGCTTGGCCAGAAGATGCAGGGTCTTTGGGACATAGAGGAAGTCTTGGTGGAGCTCCAATCCAGGATCCGAGGTGACTGGGCCAGGCAGATTGCTGATTACCGACTCAGCATGAGACGCTTCGCAGTTAATCTTCAGAGCGCCGCACGAGGGTACTCAGTACGAGCGAGAGAACACAGGAAACAACAATGGTGGAGGGATAAAGAGGATCAAGTTGTCATGCTTCAAAGCCTGGCGAGATCGAGAAAATGTCGAACGGAACTGCAGATGTTGAAGTCTCATGTGAGGCAGGAAGAGTCTGGCATACGGCAATTCCAGGCTGCAATTCGTGGCGCTCTGCAGCGTAAGCACATTGACGATCAATTTGAAGCAAGCCGAGCTGCTGGGGCGGATGTGGCAAATCTGCAGGCAGCTGCTCGGGGAATGATAGAGCGCCGAAGGATTCAGTCCGACAAAGCTTCCCTTCGGCTGGCACAGAATACGGTCACGTCCCTAGAAGCCATGATCAGGGGCAGACTCACAAGGTCACGCATAGAGCAGCAAAAGCAAACTTTGCAGAGCATGACCGGGATGTGGCGGGCGTTACAGGCCGTTTCTCGTGGGTCGTTGCTTAGGGTACATACCGAGGACCTCCAAATTCAACTGCAAACCCATCAGGAAACGGTCAAAGCTATCCAAGCCTTTGCGCGAGGGGGTGCAATCCGGCAACATACCCAGCAAATCAAGGGAGAGCTAGCGCTTTTCGGAGGAGTTATTCTCGGCTTGCAATCTTTCGCTCGTGGTCATCTGCTTCGAACATGTCTTGCCACCGATCTCCGAGCTCTGGAAAGTCACCGCCACCAGATTACTTCGCTTCAGGCTTATGCCCGGGGACACTTGCACAGACAAGATTTTAATAGAATGCAAAGTGGCCTTATGGCGCGTATGCCAGAAGTCGTAGGCTTGCAAGCCTTATCCCGTGCAATGCAAGTTCGGGTGCAAGTCGGCGATCTTTTGGCCCAATTCGAAGCTGAAGAGTACGTCATATCAGAGCTCCAAGCTGCTGCCAGAGGAAAGATGGTTCGAGAGCGATTTGTGGAGAAGCAGCGCTACTATAAGGAGAACATGGAGAAGGTCGTGAAAGTGCAAAGCTTTATCCGGGCTAGGTTGCAAGGGGAAGCTTACAAGACCTTGACAAGCGGCAAAAATCCACCTGTTGGTACCGTGAAGGGTTTTGTACACCTTCTGAACGATAGCGATTTCGACTTCAAGGAAGAGGTTGAATTCGAGAGGCTTCGGAAGACAGTCGTGCAGCATGTCAGGCAGAACGAGATGGCCGATCAATACATCACCCAACTCGACATCAAGATCGCACTCCTGGTGAAGAACAAGATCACCTTAGATGAGGTCGTGAAACACCAAAAGCACTTTGGTGGCCATGTTGGTAGCCTGCTTACTAACACTGAGATGGCATCGAAAGACCCATTTGATCTCAAGGCTCTTAACAAAAACTCGCGAAGAAAACTCGAACACTACCAAGAGCTCTTCTTTATCCTTCAAACGCAACCACAGTACCTTGCCAGGCTTTTCAGAAAAATTCGAGAACAAGCGACTGCCGAAAAAGAATGCGATCGTATCAAGCATTTGACCATGGGGGTCTTTGGATATGCGCAAAAGAGAAGAGAGGAGTACTATCTGCTCAAACTCATCACACGCTCCATCAAGGAAGAAGTAGACGCCTGCCCTTCGATGCAGGACTACCTCCGAGGGAACTTTTTCTGGGCCAAAGTATTCAGCGCCTACGTCAAATCACCACGAGATCGAAAATACATGCGGGATGTACTTGGACCAGTTATCAAGGAAAATATCATCAATAATCCTGAGCTCGATCTGGAAAGTGATCCAATGCAAATATACCTCTCTGCTATCGAGAACGAGCAGTTAAGAACTGGCCAGCGAAGCCAGCGAAGGCCGAACGTATCGCGAGAAGAAGCGATTCGGGATCCCGAGACCAAAAACACCTTCATCGCTCACCTCTCGGACCTCCGAGACATTGCTGACGAGTTCTTCGCCTCTCTCGAGGACCATCTGCACAAGTTACCGTACGGGGTCCGATATATCGCCCAACAAACGTTCCAGTACCTGACGTCAAAATTCCAACACGAGGAGCAGGGCCATATATTACAAATAGTTGGTCACTGGGTGTGGAAAAGCTACCTTCAACCAGCTTTAACCGAGCCTGAAAAACATGGTGCAGTAGATAGGGGTCTATCTCAAGAGCACAAACGGAATCTTGCTGAAGTGACCAAAGTACTTGGTCAGGTTGCAGCTGGTAGACTCTTTGGAGGCGAGAACGTCTTCTTGCAGCCTCTTAATAGCTATGTTGGAGAGTCGATTGAACGACTTGGCGAGATCTGGGCCAATGGTAAGCTTGGCAATGGCAAACTTGTTGACGAAGGTGGTCGGCGATGTACCCGCGCTGATGATATTTATGAACAGTAATTACGATCCCTGATGCCGAGACACAATTCGATATCGATGAGTTCAACGACCTCTACGCACGTACTAAACCTACCCTCTACATTAAAATGGCAGACATCTTCTCCATACATCACCTCGTTGCCGCAGATATACCATACATCTGCCCAAGCCAGGACGACATGTTGCGCGAAGTAATTCGCGAGCTCGGAAGTGTCAAAAACAACGAGAACGAGCTCATGAACGTCAGCACATCTGAGATCAGCCTCACTTTGAATCCGAAGCTGCACAATGTAGAAGGTAGATCACCTGTGAACTTGGTTATGCGTTTCTAGACTAATTGCCGTCTAGACCCGGAAGCTGAGATAAAAGCCCTCTTCATGGAAACAAAGCGCTGTATCCTTTATATCATCCGAGTCCAGTCCGGAGCCAACCTGATGGAAATCATGGTCAAGCCCATCACTATGGAGGATGAAGACAAATGGGAAGGCCTAGTACGGGACGAACTCTCGGCGGGCAGCAGAAAGCGGGGAGCCTATGCAGAGGCTAACACCATCATCGACATCGCCTCGATGACATATGCTGAACTCAAGCGGACAGCCCTTGAAAATATCCTTCATCTCGAGCAACTTGGTCGCCTCACCCGTCATAACCACTACCAAGATCTTCTCAACGCCATCGCGGTCGATATCAGGACTAAGCATCGGCGCCGCGTGCAACGCCAGCGGGAGCTGGAAGGCGTGCGGTTGACCCTGGCCAGGCTCAACGATCAAGCTGTCTATCTTGACCAACAGCTCAAAACCTACAACGACTACATTGAGCAAGCGATGGTGACGCTGCAAAATAAGAAGGGCAAGAAACGTTTCCTCATGCCCTTTACCAAGCAATGGGATCACGAGCGTGAACTGCAACGCTCGGGCCGTGTACCCAAATTCGGCTCCTTCAAATATTCGGCCCAAGACCTCGCCAACCGCGGCGTACTCGTCTCGTGGCAGGGTTACAACGAGCGTCAATGGGACAAGATTGACTTGACCATCTCCAGTAACGAAGTCGGTGTATTTAGCATCGAAGGCAGCAACGGACCGATCGCCATGCCCGGAGCGAGCGCGCATATACCACTTGACGACCTGCTGCAGGCTCAATTCAACGGCACGCAATTCTTAGAATTCTTTGGCGGTCAGTTGAGGGTTAACGTTAACCTATTTTTGCATTTGATAATGAGAAAATTCTATAAAGACAAGGACTCTTGACGAAGCCAGGAGCAGGGATCGCGCCGATAAGAGGGTAGGACCCATTATTTGGGTCATCAAATGGAGAGCGTTTGCATTGGAAAGGCGCGCGGTGGTTGGGGCACTTGGCTTTGTGTGCTGGTTTTGCTGCTTCAATGAGGCGCATCATAGAGGAGTATATGAGGCTGGTCAATTCTTGGGACAGTCCATGCACATATGCTGCTCTTCATGGTAAACTATTTGTTGGCTTCGACGTATATTAGTTTGTACATAGCCTACGACAGTAATGAAAGCTCCGCCCACTGATAACAAATACTGCAATCACGATCCAGCCGAACAAGTCTCTCGAGTCACGAGTGCAGTGGTGATTGATTAAGCTGAATCAAGACGTCCATTGCCTCAAAGACCCACCGAAATACATTGATGCCTAAGGTACCCTCTTATGGACTGCCCAACTTAAGCTCAAAGTCGCATTGATTAGGTTCGCGGTCCCTGAACAATTATGACCAGCCATGACGACTGTCACGAGATATAAGCCTCCTCAGCATCCGAGGCACCCATCTCAGGTAATCGACCAGATGTAAGATATGTAAGCAACGGCAATGCTTATGTACAGTCCATCTGAACTACGTACGCTTTTCCATCTTCACTGCGTTTGCCTGCTCCGCACCCATCACGCCTCTTCCCAGGTCCACCACAATGTCCGATCCCATCAAACTCCACGGCTTCACCGCCCTTCCCCGTGACACCAAAGTTCTCCTCAACGGCCAAAAGAACATACATGCACCCACGCCTATTTCAATCAGCCAAATCCAAGTCCCCAGCACCCCCTTGGCCACTGCTACCTATGACTACGTCAAAAAGGCACTCTCCCCCCCAACCTACGCTCATAGCATGCGTGTCTATTACTATGGACTTGCTATTGCCCGCCAACAATTTCCATCCTGGGAGTTTTCCGAAGAAACGTATTTCTTAACGTGCATGCTCCATGATATTGGAACCACGACCGAGAATCTGCGGAAGACTTTGATGAGTTTTGAATTTTACGGCGGCTTGCTGGCTCTGGATCTCTTGCAGAGCGAAGGGTACGCAGCGGGGAAAGAGCAGGCAGAGGCAGTCGCAGAGGTGGGATCTGAGTCCTGTTTTGTTGAGATATGGGGTTGGTGATTGGAGCTTACATTCGGTCTCTCATAGGCGATTATCAGACATCAGGATATTGGCGAGTCAGGGAAGATTACGACAATAGGGCAACTAATCCAGCTTGCCACCATTTTCGGTGCAATCCCCTAAAGTACACAGCACATAGCCTTCGGCGCCGCTAACAAAGATGCAGACAACATGGGCGGTCATGCCGACTTAGTCCACAAGGGCACCATCGAAGCCGTGACGTCCGAATTCCCGCGTCAGAAATGGTCTTCTTGCTTTGCGGCGACGATCCGTGAGGAAAACGGGTTGAAACCCTGGGCCCATACGACCGCGCTTGGAGAGGAGGATTTCCCTAATGGAGTGCTGAATAACAAGCTGATGGAGCCGTATGATTAGATCGAGTTCTCAAAATTTGCATAGTAATCCATTCCATTAGGAGCTATGGACTCTTAACCCAGTGTAGTATCAAGCAACCGGACGATGGAACAAGCCCTATATATTCTATATATTCCGAGGGTGTGGGTGTCAAAGTTCTCCAGCGGGGCCCCAGCACTTGTCTCCCTCATCATCGGGATTCTTCCTCTCAACAACGATCACTTTGCGGTGTGGATGATTGCGGGGCCGCCCGAGTAGACCGATGGATTCCAAGCCTCCACAAGTAGCGTGACTGAACTTTGAGCTGGTCACCTGTTGGAGACATGGCTTGCGTGACGCCCCATAAGGCTGGCAGGCAGGGTGATCTCAGCGGCTTCCAGAGCTTCCACGCTGGGGGACGGTTAGCGGCAAGAACACGCAATGAAGCATCAGGGGCACGGCACAGTAGATAAACCTCATCCAGATCGAGGCAACCCATCCGTACCCGTTCTAGGGCATCCAATTATAATCACCTGGTTGGCCCTGTTCTTCTTGGGAGAGCGGCAGAGCCCTGTCGCTCACTCCAGAGCTCAATTGGGTTCAAACAGACGATGAAATAGCCACGGCGTCATCTTCAGGCTGAGCGTTCACCCTGCTGCGAGAATATATCCGAGGCCACCTACACTTTCGCGGCCGGCACCGCGCACGCGCGGAGCATTTGCAGCCAGCTGGCGGTTATCCTAGTCCTATAAGATGCGGACACGAGAACGTGCTGTTGGTGAGGTGGTACCGGCTCCCGTCGGCCATGAGGGCTGACACCAAGGCGGATTTTTGACAGACGGTCTCTTCAGAAGATACAACCCATTGCAGTCGGACTTTCTGGTCAGCAAGCCAGTGACTCATTGTCATTTTCTTGGGAGATCACGTTGTCCCACGCTCGGACAATATGCCAGTACCATCTTTGCCGCTTGCTGACCATCCCTCAGACTCAACTCTGCGCTAGGTGTCTTGTCGCAAGCAGCAAGGGAGCCCATTTGCAAGAATGAGGCTTGCTTGCTGATCACCATGTTGCCATTTACCAATGAGTTCCAGAGGCGACAGATCATGTGTCTGAAGTTTGGTGTACGGCTTCCCGCCCGCTGTCAGGGTGCTGACACGGCTTGGAGCAGCCATTCCGGTTACTCTATCAGCGATTACCTTACCTTACCACGTGCTTACCTTGCCGTATGCATGTCTGATCTGTAAGAACCCAAACGCTTAATCGCTCCATCGCTCCCAGCAAGTTGGGGCGAGTCGGGTTGACGTCGGAATTACCAGCCTACTGGCATCACTGGCACTGGCACTGCCACTGGACGTCACCGTACCCCAGTATGAGGCTTAAGCCGACCCTACCCATCACTCGCTGCAATCGGGTCAATACTTATTCTCTTTGTTTTCCCCGCGTTTGAGCGTGCATGACCAGAGCATTGGAGAATTTCCGGCAAAAGATTCTAGTTGTTATTCAATTCACCTGGTTTTGGCTGCAATTAGCATTGATAAGCCAGTCGTTCTATAGTCTGTCACATATCAAATCTGCTCTATTTCTCCGTCATAGTTCATACAGCGTTTCGCCATTCTATCTTATTTACTTCAATTCATCACATAGTTCCAGAAATGTTAGTAGCATCTTTAACTGTGACCTTCGAAGGCGTCTTGCTAACGAACCTTTGGTAGCACCCATAACCATCCTCATCGACTTCCTTCATTCCAGTAGCATGTCTACATACCTTGATCCTATCGAATCCGTTAGCATTCCCGAAAACTTTTCTGCCGAGCGCCCTCCTATCCTTAATGAGACCATCTGTGGTTGCAATTGCGGTTGCCCGAGTTGTGTTTGCTACAACGCTGGTGAGGGTGACTCGATCACGTCCTGGCGGAGTGATGAGGACGAAGAAAAGGAGTCTCAGTTCGAACACTTGGCCAATCGTATCTATGATTTACGCCTTCTTGACAGCGAGCATCGCCAAGGTCTCGACACCACAACCTTCGGCTTGGCCCAAGATGAACCGTATCAGACATACACCATCGAGTCCGACCCCGAATTCGATGTCAATGCGGATGCGGAAGCTGCCATGAGCCAAGTTCTGCACGACCAGCTCGCGAACCATTCCGAACACCGCCTTTTGCTCGGTGAATCCCAAAGCCTCCTTCCCTCTCCGTGGTTACTAGTCGACTTTCTCGACCCCCGACCTTCCACTCCTGGCGCCGACTCTACAATGGTGAATCCGAGCACGGGAGAGAACAGTATGATGAGCAGCATAACGTCTTCGATGCAACTCATGCGGAGTGTTAGCCCGGGCCACTTCACCAAGCACGCTGGAGCAGGCTTCCAGGCTTTTCCGCACAACTTTACCGCCCGGCCGCTGGAGTTGACGTCGCTTCAAAGCCATGCACATTGCTGTGTGCACGGTAACCTCTGCATTGGATCGCCCTTGGGACGAGGTACGACAGTAGAGAGTGAATCCGGACACAGCGATGATGACGAGGATGCACGATCTGAGTAGGAGGCTTTCATGGCATGGAAAGCCGTCACTGCGAGGTGATCACGAGGAAGATGATGATGGATATGAGGATGGACATGAGGGATATGAATTACGGACATGATAGACAGATGGCGGACCTCACGATTCTACTGAGGGGTTACATACGTGATCACTCTGCTGTAGCATTTACTTCCACCGCATTGGGGGTTACTTTCACTTCTTTTATCCGGCGGTCGGAACTTGTTGTTCTATTAGATGTATCCTACGAGTTTACCATTCTATGTACGATATCACTGTTGATTACTAAACCTATGATTACCACATCAAGCGATGAGGCTTATGGTTAAGCTACCGTATCGGAGAATCATCCGCCTGGATGCAACGATGTTTGCGTCTTGCATATTTTATGGAGTGTACTTCACTGATCCTTGACCGGCATACACGAATGCAAGGTCAAGCTGCTCGACGCGGAAGCTGCAAGCCTTTGAGGTTCCAGTACCGGTCCCATGCTCCCATATGACGACCTCTAAGTGATGAGTTTGCCAGATGCCGCAAGTGCTGTACGGAGTATCTCGTACTTTTATTGATGGTGACGTTGAGGCTAAACCGGTGGGAACAACCTCGCATCCACCCTAAGGCCATTAGACCATGAAGACCAGCCCAGCCAAGATCAGCCCGTCCACTCCCTCTTACATTATTGCAGGATGATGTTAAGCGGAACATATGTTGGTATTAGGGCCCTAAGAAAAGACGTCCTAACCCTCCTGCACAGCTACGATCTTCTTCCAAACCATCCCCAAGCGCTGAAAATACGAAAATAGCGACCCTTTAGGTACAGCGCCTAAATACTGAGCCTGCCATTCTGCAGCGAAAGATCCTAACACCCACTCAATCAGCTTCAACTCCTCATTCATCCAGAACAGCGAAGTACTTACCCTCCACCGGCCCTAACTCCGCAAACCCCAACGCCTCTAACAGATACGGCGCCAACAACACTAAAATCCCAAACGCCACAATCGCCACAACAGCGGCGGTCCAAAGCGGATGCTCTCTCACAAATTCCCCAATAGCATCAACAGCATCGCTGGCTTTCTTGTATGCGTTGGCAATGGCGCCGCTAAGGCGAGTGCTGCCTTCTTTGACGAGGTTTTCAATCTTGTGGAAAACTGCCTTGGCGAGGGATGAGTACCAGGTGTTCCAGGATGTGGTAGAAGGACGGTGGCTATGGATGATAGAGCGGATTGAGGCGTCAAGGGTAGGGCCTGGCTTGGGGGCTGAGAGAAGTGCAGTGAGGATTTGGGAGGCGGCTTCTTCCGGGGTTTTGAGGTTTGAGGACTTGGTAGTGATGGGTTGAATAGATGGAGTTTCCTTTTCAGTTAGGGATACGTAGCAGCGAGACTTCTCGATATTGAAGCTGTCGGCCATTTTGACTATGGGTTTGCGGGGAGCTGCTGCGCAGGGGATGCACTCAAGGAGGCCTTGGAGCATGTCCATGTTGGATTTTGAAATGAAGATTGAAGGAGATTGAAAGTTTGTGCAACTGATAGAATCAGATTTGAGGAACGAATGGTAGAGATATTGGGAAATTGAATAGTTAAGAACGATGTACAAGTGGGGTTAATGTTTGGTGTCGGGACGGATTCTTGGTTGTCACCGAGTGAATGAGGAGTTTAGGAAGCAGCATCTGGAGTGGGGTAGAATGCGGAATAACCGAGAGTTTCTATTCTGCAGCCACGCTAATATTAAATTACTTACAGCCCCGTGACTGGTTAATAAGCCTGCTCCCCTGCGTGCAACCCCCCCCACTTGCCTGTAAACAACACGCTGACACGTCTGCAGGCTTCTTCAACTCTTTCACACCCTTCTCCTTCTCATCCTCCTCAACCTCTTCATCACCGTCACTGCTGTCCTCATCACTGTCATCACCTCATACGCCCCCCTTACGCCCTTTATTGCCTCTATCACTGCAGACGCCCTGCCTGTCGCCCTTATCACCACAGGCGCCTCTCACGCCCCTCAATACTGTCCCTGGACATGATGTCTGAGTTATACATCACCCTTCACTGATCTCATAAAGGTCTGAGAACGTCTCTTCTTCACCTGTGAGACTCATGTGCTACTGCCGCTGACTTTGAGGCCTACTGGCCGCATATCAACAACATCTGATCAGAGGTACTGAGTAGCCTTCTGAGGCTCCCCTGAGCTTGAGTGAAGGCCACGGACTTTCAGCTACACTTGAAGGGGGGTCACGGAGTCTCAACTGAAGGAGTGAAGGCGTGAACATGCTGAGCAATGTCTGAGGGGTGAGGCAGCGACGACGACAGTGAGCTGAAGGGGTAGGAAAGGTGGTGAGAGCTTGAGCAGCAATGAGGGCCAGAGAGTGACAGCATTAAAGAGGGGCGTTGTATCATTATTTATTTATTTTAATTACTTGACTCCATCAAAACCCGCCTGAGTACTACTCTATTTATCACCATTCTACTTTCTGAGTCTAATTACCGTATTTGGAAAAGGCGGGCTTGGAAATGGTTGTTGGGCGCCCAGTTGGGTTTGACTCGAGTTGAATGTTATCTGTTGCACTAAGAAGTTTCCTCGCACTGGCCGTGATTGCCTTTTGCCTGGGTAGCTCAGTTGTGCAAGGTGACGTTCAACTGGCTGTGTGTGGTCCCATCGGCTCCTCCTTTGTTTTCTATGGTGGGCTTATTAAGCAGTCTAGGGCTGTAAGTAATTTAATATTAGCGTGGCTGCAGAATAGAAACTCCCGAATAACCTTGCGACCCGCATCCAGTATCTGGAGAGCATTGTCACAGTAAGCATCAGGATCGATTGACGCTGAACCGACCATAACACAACCGAAGATGTCACTAATCGCATTCGCTCAAGACTTGCTCACAATGATGATGAGAACCGCCTTGTCAGTATAAACGAGTTGACTGACTGCTCCGAAGAAGTGAGCAAGCAATGGGTCGAGAGAAATACTGAGTAATCTGGGCTCTCAGAATAACAGCTCCCTGCAGGTCATCAAGCCATGGGACTTCATCCTTGCCCTTAACGGCTCCGTTGAGTCTCTTCCCGTTTCACGGGTTGAAGGAGAGAGTAGCGGGATATATCCAGCTCATTATCGTATCCCGCCCACCAGTATTGACTCCCTGGAGTAGCAGGAACATATCAACGCTCAGGAACGCTTCGCTTTCGCGACTTGCTCTACAACGTCTGTTGAATTTCCGGACTGCTTCAGGACCGGCAGATTCAGTCCAGGCATGCTCCAGGCGATCTTTAACTAATCATGCCATGCAATCAACAGTCACTTCGCCTATTACAGTTGGTGGGAATGTCATCACTCACCACTAGCGAGTCTCTTTTGAAGCAAAGGCCAAATGGCCGGAACTGAAACTAGGCGCGGTAGCTGCAATAGTAAACAGGACTGAGCCTACCTCCGTACCGTACTCCGCTCGTCCTTCCTACCGCGCCGCTCCAAGCCAGCCACCTTAGTGTAGCGGGACCAGCACCCCACAGATGCACGGGCATGATCCGCACCACCAGATCTTCGACATCATCGATCCCAGACGCAGCCACTGCAGCACAAGGGCCTTTGAGTTCCAGACCAGAACAAAGATGGACGACGGAATTAGGAGTTTAGAAAGGGGAGGAAAGTTGTACAAGGGGTGCATAATATCCATTGCGTCAGGGGACACTCTCTTCCGTGCAAGAGCGGATATATTTATTTTTTCGAGTAAAACGCATCCCATTCAAACCTCTTCATACCTATCACACCATCTTGCAATTGAGAATCCGTGATTCGTTCCAATTGACCCTTGATACACCTCACCGACTCTCAAGAACACCGCGATCATGTCCACCGACTACAAATTCCAAGGATGGATGGGCAAGGACAAACACGCGGTCGAAGGCAAAATGGAATGGGAAGAGTACGAGCCCAAAACATGGCAAGAGACCGACATCGACATCAAAATCACCCACTGCGGCATCTGCGGTAGCGACCTCCACACCCTGCGCAGCGGATGGGGCCCGACCATCTATCCGTGTTGCGTCGGCCACGAAATCGTCGGTACGGCCGTCCGCGTGGGCAAGGAGGTGAAGAAGAATATCAAGTACGTCCTTATCATCATCACTTTCCCTCTACCCAGGAGTCCTTCTCCATCAATTGACTAAATTCAAACAACGACAGAGTCGGCGACCGCGTCGGCGTCGGCGCCCAATCCGGTTCCTGCCTCAAACCCGACTGCTACGAATGCTCCAGCGGCCTGGAAAACCACTGCCCGCGTCAAATCGGCACCTACAACGGCACGTACCCCGACGGCAGCAAGTCCTACGGCGGGTACGTCCTTCCCCCCCCTCCCAAATTCTCCCGAAAAGTCCCCCGTTCCCCATTTCCTAGGATCAGGAACGAAACATATGCGCTAACCCTCCCAGCTACGCCGACTACTGCCGCGCCCCCTCCCACTTCGTCATCCCCATCCCCGCCGCCATCCCCTCCGCCGCCGCAGCCCCCATGCTCTGCGGCGGCATCACCGTCTACTCCCCGCTGAAGAAAAACGGCGCTGGCCCCGGCAAGAAGGTCGGCATCGTCGGGATCGGCGGCCTCGGCCATTTCGGTCTTCTGTACGCCCAAGCCCTGGGCTGTGAGGAGATCACGGCGATCAGCCGCACGAGCGCCAAGAAAGCCGACGCCGTGAAGATGGGGGCGACAACATTCATCGCCACGGACGAAGAGGACGATTGGGCGACGAGGCATGAGCGGACGTTGGATTTGATTGTGTCGACGGTGTCGTCGGCGCAGATGCCGATGGCGGAGTATTTGGAGCTGCTGCGGACGGGGGGGCGCTTTGTCCAGGTTGGGGTGCCGGAGGAGCCGATTCCGAGTTTTCATGCGTTTGCGTTGATCATGAAGGGGGCGACGGTGGGGGGGAGCTCGATTGGGTCGGTGGCGGAGATTGAGGTATGGTGGGATTTCTACTGTTTGTTGGGGGCGGGGGAAGAGGGCTTTGGGGGGTTTTGGTTTCGGGCCACCATTTGCTAATGATTGGTTTGTGTAGGAAATGCTGGAATTGAGTGCGGAGAAGGGCGTGAAGCCTTGGATTCAGACGAGGCCTTTGAAGGAGGCGAATCAGGCGGTTGTTGATTTGGATGCCGGGAAGGCGAGGTATAGGTATTGTTTGGTTAATGAGAAGCATGCGGAGGCTTAGAGACGCTGTGAAGAAGTGGGTGTTGGTGGAGGGGGTCCCCTAGATCAATAGAGGTGCTGTAGAGCGATATCTGGGATTGAAATCAATCATATTTTATTCCATCTTGATGGTGGCAGAGCTTGGAATTAGATCTCTGTTATTGGTGGTATGGATTCTGATGTTGAGCTACAGCATTTGTGTTTGTGCCGAGGAGCTTCTTTGAGCATCTCAACCTCTTATCGTACAAGTGCACACAGACCAGCGACCAACAAGCAAAGAAGTTCCCCCCAGTGGCGATAAAGCAAGGCCGCTTCCACACTACTGAGGAAACTTGCGGAACATATCCGACAGTTTATCCAGCGGCGCCGCCATCATACCAACCACAGTCTCAAACGGCTAACCGATTCGTGCAGTGTCAGCACGTAACCCCACACCAACAACATGCGGGGCCCGAGGAAGGAAGAGCTTGTTTAGACTTACCGGCTTGTCAGGAGCAGAAGGGTGAGAGCGGGTCGGGACGAACATCTTCGTTCGACTGAAGCTCTTGGCGAGGGATTCGGATTCGTCTTTCTCGAGATACTTCTCCAAGCTGGGGAGATCTTCCGCTTCTTCTTCCTTGATGTGTTGGGACAGGTCCGACATGAGCGATTTGAGTGTGGGTTCGAAGTCTGGGTCCTCGGGCTGGAGGCCTTGGAAATTATAGAGGGCTTCCTTAACCTATGAGGTGCTGCTGTGTTAGAGTTATGAGATTAATACGTGGGAATATAGAGAGACGTACGCTGGTGTGCTGGGCTCGGTCTTTGTCTGCCAGCTGCTTGCCATTTGGGAGGTATTTTTCCATGGCGGGGTAGATGACCAGTTCCTCGCCGATTGAGTGGCGGGCTAGCTCCCAGGTGAACTGGTTCTGCCAGCGGACTTTGGAGTCGTTGTCGGTGGCGGAGAGAATGTTGTTGTAGTACTCGTCAAGCTCTTGGTGGTCGTGTTTGATGGTCTCGGAGACGGTGGACATTTTGAGGGTGGAGGCTGAGAAGTGTCTCAGGTTTGAAGTTTGGGTTGGCGGGATTGAGGTCAGTGGGCGTGAGACACGCAGACCTCGGGTGAGAGTACGGGATGCCAGCATTGTGGGAGATGGAAAGGAGAAGATGTGATGGTGTTGTGGTGGATGAAGGGGGTGGGGTAGGGCCTCGCTCAACTGTCTGACGGCATCACGATGTCACAATATCACAACGGCGGAAGGTGAACCCGAATGAAACAGCAAAACATGCCTTAAGGTAAGCTGAGGTAGCACCGTACCTTCACAGCACGATTTACACATTTGAAGGACTGCAAAGAAGCAGTTGCAACTGGAAGCTTGGAGTTTACAACATCGCTCCATTACTTCGCCGTCTGAAGTTGTGCACTAGGACCTTAATGGACCGCGACGTAAATCCCTGCTAGTCTATGAGTGGCACAGTATAGGGATCATCTTCGAAGGAGGTTGTTCCCTTCAGCCGCCTCTTGAATTGGCACAATGGATACCAGTAGTTCCTAGACTGGGTTATCAATGACGGAAATACCTCATGAAGTTGCTTTGAATCACTAGAAGCAAACGCTTGACGTCATCGCGTTCTCACTTTCTTATCGATAAGCAAAGCGCGAACGAGTTCGACGATGATTTACTCTACTCGTGGCGCCAAACCATCTGAATCCCATTGCTCATTGGCATGCTTGGCCTTCTTTACCGCAATCCATACACCAAGCTTTTCCTAAATAACATCAGGAATCTAACCAGTATGCCGAACACTACGCCTTCCCAAGGCTCCTGGCGGAACGTATTGGGCTCTAAGGAGTTCCCAGCCGAAAGAGATAGATATCACCTATATATCGGCCTCTTCTGCCCCTTCGCTCATCGAGTCTTCCTCACCCGTGAACTGAAAGGCCTCCAGGAGTTCTTGCCAACGAGCATCGTCAAAGCCTACCCGAAGAACGACGTTGGTTGGCGCTTCCCTAAGAGCGACGATGAATACCCCGGGTCGACAGTAGATCACCTTTTCCATTCAGAATTCCTCCATGATATCTATTTCAAGAGCCGTCCCAACTATGAAGGCAAATACTCGGTACCGGTTCTCTGGTGCAAGAAAACAAATCAGATCGTCAACAATGAGAGCCAGGACATTATGCGGATGCTCAACACGGCATTCAATGATTTCCTCCCCGAAGGAAGCAAAGAGCGGGAGCTGGACTTCTATCCACCAGACCTGCGGAGTCAAATAGACGACATCAATCCCTGGCTAATGAGTGACCTGAACGAAGGCGTCTACAAGGCTGGCTTTGCAGGCACTCAAGAGGACTATGAGAAGAACGCCAAGATCGTCTTCAAGACACTCGACCGGCTCGAATCGATGTTCAAAGACCATGATGGCCCTTATGTTTTGGGAAGCCGCATAACCGAGCTTGACATCAAGCTCTACAATACAGTTGTCCGCTTCGACACCATCTATGTGCAGCATTTCAAACTCACCATAGGCACCATCCGACACAATTATCCGTTCTTGAATCGATTCCTCAAGAACATGTATTGGAACGTGAAGGGGGTAAAGGAAACGACGAACTTCAAGCATATCAAAGAAAACTACAGCAAGAGCCACGTAGACATCAACCCGAAGGGCATCACACCTCTCGGCCCATTTCCGGAGGTAGAGGAATGGACGGAGGAGGATGAATACTGGAGGAAAGGGTTGGACAGACGCTAGACGATGGGCCAAGGCCTAGACGATGAGGAAAGATACAAATTCAAATCTACCGGGAGTATGTGATTTCAGTTGCTTGAATGCCTCGAATGCGTACGACCTCGGGTACAGCAAGGTTATGAACGGTTCGGCTATTCCACACTAAAGGCAACCACCGGCCACATTGCGGTGATAAGTCCATGGCAGTGTCGATGGCCTAGAACAACGGTCTGCACACTTGATGGCTAGCCTATCTGTCCGAAAACGAAGACGAGAGTAAGGGAGAGCCCTATATTGGTGATTACCCCCCGCTCCAGTCACGTGCCTAGGGTTCTAAGCTCGAGCCTCCAGCAAGCAGACGGACGCCGTACATGCGCCCTGAGGCTTCAGCCATGCATCGAGCTCCCGCTTCCCACGCGAGGTCGGCAAAGTTAAGGTCCCTACTAACGCTGAATGCTGCCCGACGGAAAAGGCCAAGGTATGTTGCATGACGAGAGCTGTGGTTCCAACCAGCGTAGCGTGCAGCCATCGGAGCCTCAGGTAAGGTCAGATATTCAGTTAAGTATTTGGAAGTATCAGGGTATTTGGAATCCCTGAAACCTCCCGTAAACCTTCGACTCACATCAACCATACCTCGTCCACGGCACGATATCACGAATTGATACTTGGGGAAACACAACGCGGAACTTCAAGTTGAGATAGATCCACAAGTGCTCACATACCTGACACAACACCGTACGCAGACACCGTACCAGATGTGATCAGATGAACACAAATCACATCGGTAGCAGTCAGGAGCGACTTCCGGCCGCCCATGAATTGATTACCCGCATTTGCATTTCGATATTCCCCTCCCCACGCCAGCCACGCGGGAAAGCCGCCGATCACGCTTGGCGCCAACTGGCACTTTCGATTCTGTGGCCATTAGCATTGGACAAGGCTAATTTGATTTGGAAGAGCAGCAACGACGGGCCATGGTTGACCGTTCCGGAATTCCAGTCTTAGTGCATCTGACTAACCGGCCTCGAAGTCCTCGGGGTCTGAACATGGCAGCAAGAGGCTCAGAGCGGTAGGACTGTCGAAACTCAAATAGGATTACTCGGGGATCCCCAGAGACGTCATCAAGGAGGATGCGGAAGGGCCGACGAAGTCCCACCTCGCTCAGATACAAATGGAGGGGGAGGGGTAGTCAATTAGTTATATAAGTTTGAAGTGCCTTCTTCGAACGAATATCATTGCTGTTGCTATTCAGGAACTTCGTCTTTGAAAGCAGATATTACCAAACTCATACATACTCTCCATCTACCAATTCCGTACCTCAAACATGACTGAATTTAAGGGACACTGCCACTGTGGCCAGACCGAATGGACCGCCAAGCTCCAGGACACCGCTCACATCCTCTGGTAAGCTCTCTTCGCCAAGGACTAAGCTGAAGAAGCTGACCGTCTTTCACAGCCATTGCGACACCTGCAAGCAACTCGGCGGCGGCGCCTACTCCCTCAACCAGATCATTGATAAGGACGACCTCAAAATCACCAAGGGTTCCACCAAGACCTACACCTACTATGGCGAATCAGGTACGCCCACTCTTTTCCTGTCCATGTCTAGTCTCAGATCACCTCCCGCAATCCGTATATGGCTGACAGTTTTCGCTTTTCCCCGATAGGCAAGCCGGTAAACTGCTACTACTGCCCCAACTGCACCACCCATGTCTACCACCACCAGACCGTCATGGGCGACAAGGTCGTCGTCCGTACCGTGCTCCTCGACGGCGGCAAGGACTTGAAGCCTGCCGCTGAGATCTTCGGCAAGGCGAAGATGAGCTGGGAGCCGGAGGTTGCGAAGACGTTCGAGACGCTGCCACCTTCCTAGATGTGTGATGTTGGAGAGAAATCGGATAGGATGAGCGACTTGACTCATGTGTACATATTGTTCGTGCGGAGTGATTGTGGATGACTCGATCTTTACTAGCATTTCAAAATTCATAGACCTTGTGTTCCACCTCTTTCTTTTGACCTGATTAAAGTGCCTTCCACGTATGTCCGTAACTCTCCGAGACCCAATGGCCGGATTTAGTCGCCCGACCTGTCTGATTCGAACCCCACTTGGGAAATCAGGTCAAGATAGACAGTGTGTCCGCTCGGCGGTCTATGGGAAGCGAGCGACGTCCTCGCGTAGTATGGCTCATCATTGCAGTGACAGAACACGATCGACTGCTGAGGTTTTTAGTATATGTAGGTTTAAAATTGGTTTTTCTTCTCTGATATGGGAAACGTTGATGGACGCTAAATATCCCGGGATGGCTCCGAGATCCGGTGTTCTTCTCCTTCGTCTTCTCGAATCGTATGCTCAGCCGGAGCTCACGGGTGGTATGATTGCAACCTCGTCTCCCTCGTGGATCATCAAGTCGGAAGGCCTTCCATCCCCCTCAACATCCACGTAATCCAAATTGACAGTAACCGCACAGCTAACCAGGACTTTCTGCTTGATACCAGGATATTTTGATTCCAGAGTATCGAATAGCTTTGAGATGGGCAAGGGCGCTGCGAGATGTTCTGTTGCTTTCCGGGTGTAAGTCGCAGCGGTAGCAAAATAGAGCATGTTGAACGATCCTGCTTGAGTTTTATTTGACATGGTGGTCTGCTTTGCAAATGACGGCCGTCAGCATTAGGGCAAGGTGTAGGTACAAGTGAGGTTGCAATTATGTGGCAATGGTCAGAATCAAATGATTTCTCTGCAGCACAGTAGCCCGTTAAGGCTTGTGTATCAGATAATACATGCTATTTGTTTTGAAAGTTCATCAGGGGTTAGGATATAACGGGAGAAGTAATGGCCATAGCGAAAGACTTACAGAGTACACTGTTGCTGAACCTGCGATCGACACTGGGAGGTGGAAGCGTGAGTGATGGGTAGTCTCAGTAGTCCAACAGGCAAAGCTTTGGTGTGCTGAAGATTCCGCCGCAAATCTTCCGTGCACGGACCGCGTCGCGATCTCGCCCCCGATGTTTGATTTTCGATGCCGTGGCCCATGGGAAGAACACGTAGAGCCTTGTATTCAGTACAGCATGCCACACTCCGTTTCATAGCAGCATGTCGGCACGACAGAGATTGAGGAGCGGTTTACTAACGAGAAGGTCCCTGTCCATCTGCTGGCGGTGCAGCCTCAAGCAGCAGCGATGGCGAAGTTCCAACGCTGAGGTCTCAGCATCAGACCTTGAAGGTTCTCTCTCACCGTCCGCGATACGCAGCCATGTCTCATTCTTAGCAAGACGCCGCGTCGAACATTACTCGACGAGGAACCATCATGGTCTTCCGCAAGATGTCTTGCTGGCTACAACCTTTGGTACCCACGGCGGTCCTGCCGGTGAAAGGCGATCGTCCTGGTCTAATCGGAAGATACGTTCTCCACCGAGACCGGCTGGCACAGGTCATTCCACTGTGGCGCTACTTGCTCAGCATGTATTGTGGAAGAAGGTGCCCATGTTCACCGCCACGGGTCCGCCCTTGCCAATGAACAGGAAAAATCTATATACCTGCAGTGCTGTAGGTAAGCTGTACAGCGGAACTTCCATCGAAGTAGTGCTAATTGAAGCAGCGAAGCTCCGCGATGGCACAGATCCAGCCGAAGCTACCTCCCGAGGATCATGAAGCCACTCTGGTTGATTCGGGCAAATCAGCGAGAATTAGTATACGTGAACACCTCCGACGTTGGCAAGAGCAGCTACCTAGTGCCAAGAGCAATACTGTCATGGTGGATGATCTAGCAGATAGGGGCGAGTCTGGATCTATACGTAATGTTATAACCCAACCACAGGACGGAGACAGACTCTCAGACATCTTCGAAGAACATGATGGAGGCAACCGTGATATTCCGATCGCGGCAGATTCAGAAGATCAAATCCCTGACACTATTGAAAGCCTCCCATTTCTACAACAAGGTGATCTGGTGGAACTCTGGTTAGGCTTTCAAGCATTGAACCATCTACGATCCTTGGCTGATAGTTTATAGGGGAGTTACAGGACCCATCCTCGCGATCTTCATACGGAATCTTGAAACACAGTCTCAATTTTACACCATGCACGGTAAATGGGTCCATCAGCGTCCTCGAAACATATCCTATTCTATTCCCCATTTTATGTCACGTTCTCTCGTTGCAGGTATCCTCCCCTATCTACCTCGGACTGAGGTCGAGGATGAGAAAATAGATCAAATGCAAACATTGGATCCGAGTGTGCCGCGAGAGGCAGGAGCATTGTTGGTCAAGCCTATGCTCACTTTTTGGGAGACGTCGGACGAAGCATATAGGAAGTTCGCACGTCAATTTGCCAACGCCTACGATGTAATGGCTCATGACGTTGAAGTAAGGTACGCCACGCTTGAGGAGATTGCAACGAAGATTCTTGGACAAGGTCCGAGGGGCAAATGGCCTGCGACCACCCTTTGGGCTTTGCATCGGGCTGTGACACGGAGCGGGTATGGCTTTAATCTAGATCAGCGCAACCACCGCGTTTCAGGATCATTCGAGATTCGGCCCAAAAGAGAGGGCGAAACGATTGAACGTGTTCGGGGTTGGATGCGGGAATACCAAGAAGACCTCATTGCGGACGCAACTGGAGCGGCAACAGGAAATCCCAACAAGAGCAAGGGCATTCTAAAACACCAGCATATTGCTGGATTTGTCCGCAAGGCCCGAGCTGTGGTTGAGGAGAGTCGGAAAAGACGAGCAGCCACCGTATGCGGAGCGATCGGTCCAAGCTCCGTAAGAGTGGACTATAAGACCTCATCTAACATGTCGACGTACAGATCAGTTGCACTGGACGAATTTTCATTCGACCTTGCGGATACCCTCATAATACGGGTTATCGAGGCCTGGGCATCTACTATGACCATTGGCAAATATTCCAGCCTGGCCGCTTTAGGTCCCATGATTCTTCGGGCCACTGGGATGTACGAAGGCTACGAGTTAGGCGTAGACACCGGATTCATGTTTCTGCAAGAAATTGGCGTTTTGGAGCCGTGGGCAAATCGGCGCAACTTTGACGTAAGACTAGCTCTTCCAGGACATGGACTAGATCCCGAAACAGATCACTTGCTGAGGAAATCTGAATCTGCTGCTTTGAAAAAAGAATCGGCTGCGCCGGAAGACGCAATGGCAGGTCTGCGCAAGGACTGGGGTGAACTTGAGGTGTTTTGTATTGACCACGAGGGATCTGCGGAGATTGATGACGGAGTATCATTAGAAAGAGTTGGAGATTCGTCGTCAGAGTTTTGGGTGCACGTTCACACGGCGAACCCATCTGCCTTCATCAGCCCAGACGATGCCATGGCGCGATATGCAGCTCATCTCACCGAGACTGTTTACTTTCCTGACGTGCTGTATCCGATGCTGAGCGCGGCATTGACTCAGAAGTATTTCAGCCTCGCAGCTGACCGACCATCTCTCACCTTCAGCGCCAAGCTCACAAGAGAGGGGGAGATCCTAGACACCAAAATCACCCCTGGTACGGTACGCAATGTAAGTTATGTAACACCTGCAACTGTGCATCATGCTCTTTCTGGGGAGGAAACCGAAACGAGTACATCCCGCATTCCCAGTCTCACTGTAGGCGGCGAGATGCCGGACATATTACGGGGGCAACGCAAGAAGAACATAATCCAAACCTTAAGTCCGTCACAGAAAGAGACACTTCGTTCTCTCCGAGATCTAGGTGCTGCCGCACGGCGCAAGCGCGAGGGCCAGGGGGCTGTGGGTGTTACCTTGCCGAAGCCAGAATGTTCAGTCTATCTCAACGGCTCCTCAAACCTTGTGGTTTATCCGTGGCGCAAAAGAGCACGATACATCGAAGGCGATCCGATTATCTCAATGCACCCGACCGTCTTTGATCAAGTCCCGAATCCCACTCGCTATTCAAACGAGATGCTTGTGCCGGATTTGATGATCCTTGCTGGCGAGATAGCAGCGAAGTGGTGCCGGGACAGGTCCGTCCCAGTCATCTATCGTGGAACGTTACTGAATCCCGAAAATCAGTCTCCCGAGACGTTTAGGCGAGAATATATCGATCCTGTGGTCAAAAGGCTTGGGTACGCTCCCATTCCTGTTGTGGCGCAATACCTCAAGTTGGTGGGCAGAGGTGTTTCCGCTCCTCATCCAATGAAACATACCATCCTTGGCTCAGAAGCCTACACCAAAGTAACAAGCCCTTTGAGGCGGTATGGCGATCTTCTTGCGCATTGGCAAATTGAAGCCACCCTCCGACACGAAGCGCAGATGGGCCGGTCTCTTGTTGATAGCCGCAATGGTTCGAACCATTTCTTGCCCTACTCATACTCTCAAATCGAAAGCATGATACCGCGCGTCTCCGGGCGTGAACGTCTGATTTCTCAGGTCAAATACCTGGCTCAACGGCACTGGATCATGCAGTTATTATTCCGCGCCCATTACTTCAAGGAAGCATCTTTACCAGAGACGTTTGAGATGTTCATCTACAGCAAGGGACGGGTTAGCATCGAAGGGAAGTACTCCGGATATCTGAAAGAGCTTGGTGTAGATGTTGAGATGATGGAGAACCGTTTGACGAAGAATCATGGTGGTGTGGAATTAGGAGACCGATGGGAAGCCAAGATCCAACATATTAATATCTACGACAGGAGTTGTACCATGGAGCCGGTGAGGTTGATCGAGAAGGCAGAGCCCTTTGACCTTGGTATAAGTCTGCTATGATTTCGAATAAGGCGGTGGTCGACGGTCGGAAGACCCGCTATAGGTCTTTCAGTAGATTCGGTGCCTCGAATCAGTCTATTCCAGAGGCATTCCAATGTTCAAATCCAACTTCTGTAGCCATGTCGAACGGAGTCACGATGCTCATCCACAAGGGGACTGGAGAGCGTTATCTACGATCAGTACACCCATCTTTAATAGGTTGGGGCTCTAGATCTGGTAGGCATTCAATGCAGTTATCAGTGGTCATCAACCGTTCCTGGGGTTTTCAAGCCGCGGCATGTCTCCGATATTCACCCTAACACACCTGCAATTTGTGCGTAGCCTCTCCGGGACTCCTCCGTCCCTTCGCCCTCTAGTCTGTAGACATTCGGGGTTTGAAACGAGGAATACTTTACACCCACTTGCGCTTCAGGTCGGTAAGTGAGGTAAGGTGGTGATGTTCATGTACTGCAAAGCAACCGTAAGGCTGGAAGGGGTAAGAAAGCGGGCTGGCGGGCACGGCGGGGGCCTCCATCCACTCCTCCACCGAGTTGCCGACATTCGGTCTTCCTCAAACCGAAACCAAGACCCGATTTATCCGCATGCGCGAACGCGATAATGGACCAGCAATCATACTCGAACGGTACCGGTCAACACTCGCCACAATCGGTAGAACCCTTGCATCGCCGTGGGAGTGTTACAGACAGGTTTGGCAGTCAGGACGAGAACTGGAGTGGAGACGACAGCGGCGATGGCCCTCGCAAAAGATTCAAGGGTTCTGGGCGGGGAATGTCAGTTTCGTACGTGCTCCATCATCGCCGCTCACTATCCGGGATTTTCAATTGCTGACTAGAACAAGCTGCGAACTTTGCAAGCAAAGAAAAGTCAAGTGCGATCGGGGCCAGCCAAGCTGTGGCTGGTGCTCACGCAATGGTCAACCGTGTGAATATAAAGAGCGCAAGAAGCCCGGGCTCCGAGCAGGGTATGGAAGGGAGCTTGAGCAACGATTGGGTACGACACACCATGACTGCGAAATGTGTGAGGAGCGTTGACTGACTGCTCGACAGACCGGCTAGAAAGCATCATCCAAACTCATGGGCGACTGATCGAGGAATCACTACGCCATAATGGGGGCACACCACCCCAGCCAGACGTACAAAGCTATCGGTCTGCCGCACCACCACAGGAACAACCACGCCCCGAGGCTGCGCTGTTTTTGCAAAAATCCATGATGTATCCGGATCCACAGCAAGTCCAGAACTCTGAGATGATAGACTATGGCCCGTCGATGAAGGCTTCGGCTTCCAACATAGAGCAGGGCAACAGTTTCAGCCACCACGCTCCAAATATAACAGGGCAGCAGCAACATGGGCTACAGGTAGGGACTCAGGCACATTCACCTCAAGATTATTATCCTCACACCAACGCCCCTCTCGAAACATCGAGCATCGATATCCCAAGTGGCCCTCAGTCGGCATTGAGTTCTCAAGACCATGCATTTCCACCCTACGACCTCCTGTATGCTCTTGCGGATCTCTACTTCAAGCACATAAACACCTGGTGTCCAATACTGCACCGCAAGACGACCCTCGACACACTGTTCGGACCATCTACCCTCGATGAAGCTGACCGCATCCTACTGCACGCGATAGTAGCTACAACTCTACGGTTCTCCACAGACTCCCGCCTAAACGAGGACAGTCGCCGGCGGTATCACGATTCATCGAAGCAAAAGGTCTTGCTGTATGGGCTAGAAAATTCATCTGTCAAGGCACTTCAAGCTTTGGTCATCCTTGCTCTCGATTTAGTTGGTGCTTCTAATGGACCTCCAGGCTGGAATCTCCTCGCCCTCATTACAAGGTCGGTGGTACAGCTCGGGCTGGCTGTCGAGAGCACTTCAAGTCTTGTCGCCCCCCACTACCCATCTATCTATACATTGAGAGCGATGATACTACCGGAACCTGGAAGCTGGATTGAGGATGAAAGTCGTCGAAGACTCTTCTGGATGGTCTACCTCTTGGACAGATATGCGACAGTTGCGACTGCCTTTGATTTTGCCTTGGACGACAAAGAGATAGACAGAAAGCTTCCGTGCCGTGATGACTTGTTCTCAAGGAACCAACCTGTTGAGACGAGGTGGTTTCAGACGACCGAAAGGGTAGACTACACGATGAACAGACCTGAAAATATGGGTTCTTTCTCATACTACATCGAGATACTTGGAATCTTGTCAAGAATTCACCGCTTCCTCAAGAGGCCGGTGGACATCAGTGCACCGGCGGATGTCGAGCAATGGCAACACACTTATCGCGAATTGGACAGCATGCTGGGGTCGTGGAAACTCAGCTTGCCAAACGAATATGGCAACATGGCCAGACTGTTCAACTCTTCTGGTGGGAATAAGATTGTTAATTGCGGTTGGGTAATGTTGCACGCTACTTACCAGACGTGAGCCCCCTTTCCCTGTCTTCACAACTCGCGGCTTACAGGTTTCCAGGACGGTGATCCGATTGCACACATCCGCAGCCTACCCTACAACCCGATCTCCTATCTTCACCCCATCCTATACCGCGGGCCAAAGATGTCTCAATGCAGTTGAAAGCATAACGGCTCTGGGGCAATATGTTGTCAGCAACGGCATGCTCAGCAAGTTGGGTCCCCCGTTCGCTTTCACGCTCTGGGTTGCAGCGCGGGTCCTTCTCGTTCACGGCTCAACAATTGAGAAACACGTCAGCCCTGAGATCCACTTCTTTGTTGATACGTTACGAGAGCTGGGAAAGTACTGGCAGGTCGCGGAGCGCTACTGCACCATCCTTCACCGTGTCTTGGACGAGCAGCGGGAATCTGAGCAATCTGCAGGCGCCAACGGCGAGCGAGTGACGCCGTCGAGTGTTAAAATTCTGGCAGACATGCGGCGTTGTGCGTATGACCTCGATTTCCTCATCTCGAGGCAACCACGTCATCAAGCCTCAGACATGGTCTCTATCCCGACTTCACGTACGCCCGCACCGAACGAGCTGGAGTACTTGGAGGCTTTTGACTTTTTCAATGTGCCACGGCTGCCCGTCCCGGTAAATGCGCCGATGAATGGGGCCATCGATCCGAGTTTACAGGCCCCACCAACCGCGAACGCGAGCAACGAGTTCAACATTACCAATTTCAGCGTGGACGCCAACTCAGATTGGCTTTTCAAGAACAACAGCTGATTTGATCCGGGAAGCATGCGTCGGTGCTCCTGAGTGTGGGCCGTGGGTGGGGATTTGGGCAAGAGCCAGAGAATGGGCGCGCCCGGGAGTCCAACATTGGGGCTGCCTGCATGTGCGAGATCTGGCGCTACGCAACGCCACGATCTGATTTGCAGCAGCTGTCTTCGTCAGCAGTGTTTCACTTTGCGTCAGCGCCAGCGCCAGTGGGTCGCACAGGAGGACTTATCCGGCCAAAGATCAGAGGCTGCGAATGTAGGCGATCGCTCCCGCAATGTACGAGTACCAGTGCAAATTCCAGAACGTGATTAGGCACGTATCGCATTGACATCAGATGTGCTTCCCGAGTCTGGGCCATCTTCACTCATCTGCAAGATCGTTTCCCCACACGAGCGAGTGTGCGGAGCGATGGCTGGGCAAAGCGACGGAGCGCCAGAAGTGGATGGCTGTGGTCAATGGCCATAGTCTCTCGTGCATGATCGAATCATTATGCGTAGAAACGGCGAGCCCGGCTACCAGGACACGAGCTCCCGCACTGCATCGAGAACGCACGGCTTCCTGCATGGCGAAGACCGTGGCCACGATGACCTTGATCCCATGTGTCCACCTAGATCTCGATAGCAGGCCCAATGAGGCTCGTCCAGCGCGTGCAGGGGAGCGGCGAGCGTATCACCCTCCCGCAGGGCCGGAGAATAGCGCCGAAAAGAGGCCTATCAATACGAAGGGGGATGGCTGTACCACGCCGTTCTCGTAGATTGACCGGTTGCCATTGCGATGGATCGTGGGTCGTGGTTCTTGGTTCTTGGTTTCCCGCAGACGGCAAGGTTTTCCTTTTTCCCCTTTCGCCCTCCAACCTCTGTCGAGCGTTGGGATGGCGCCATGAAAGGGCAGTACCAGCAGAAGTCACCACATTAGGGCAGCTGCAGGCGTTCGTCATTGGTACGCACTCCCGAACCGCTCCCCGCAACGCAATGTGCGAAGGCCAGGCCTGCGTCGACGGTGGCTTTCTGTGCAAAGCCGCAACCGGCAAGAATGAATGGACGAGGCACAAGGCGATCAATCAGAGGGAACGTACACAAACATGCTGGATACGGCGAGGACTGCATGACAAATACCCACTTATGCGGACGGATGTTCGAGCCCGCCTTGTGCGTGATGCACTGGGGGGTTCCATTTTATGCAGGCACGCCGTCCAATAGGCGATCGCCACTGAGCCTCCAGTCGGCCTGCCGCCGGCGACGGCCGCGATGGGCGTCCTATCAGTGCCGAATGGATCGCGCTCATTTGGATCAAGGGTGCAAGGGACGCCGCTAAGGGCTCCACCTTGCCCGCGCTCTCTTTACTCCGTCGGGAGGGAGTCCAGAGTATCAGTACGGGGGAGGGACTGAGTGCGGCGACCTGACTCGTTCGTCGTTGCATTGCCTCCAACTCGACTAGAGTGCAAGCTAAGGAGAATCGCTCCCGTTGGAGATCTCAAGTAGGTAAGGTAGGGAGGATGTGAAGCAGGGAGCAGGGGACAGTAACAGGGTACAGGGTCCCAGGGTACAGGGTACAGGGACAGGAACAGGGAACAGGGAACACCGCGTGAGCCTGTAGCCATACTGTTGGACACGCTATCATGCCGGGGGTCCCGGTCGAGCAAGAGAAGTGCAGAGGCAGCAGGGCGAGATGGAAAGAGGAAAAAATTGGGGTCGAGCGTCGCAAAAGCACTAATCGGAAAAACCGGGTCTGCACCCGAGCGGGATGTGAGCGATGCGAATGGCTGATCTACGCGCGCGCGCACGCTGATTGGCGCAGCGTGCAGGGTCGCGGAGCGCCAGGTGCAGCAGCGTCCCCAATGCGCGGGTGCACGAGAACCCTTAGTTGGGCACTACCGGTCCAATGGTCAGGTTGTCCAGTCGTCGCGGCCACCGCGACCATCTCGCACTCACCATCACGTTCCCTCGGGGTTTGGGGCTTATCATGGCGTCGGCGGAAGTCGACACTTGAATGGTTTGCCCGTCTGCCCGTCTGCACGCCAAGCTGCTGACGAACGACTCGACTGACGCTGCCGAGATGGCTAAGCACCGGCTAAAGTAATCATAGGAATTGGCATCGATCCCATCTCACGTTACCGTCTTTGTCGAGTCCGGAAGGTACCAGGGGAAAGAGCTTGGACTTCATGCCGCTCAAGTGTATTCCCCAAGCAACACAGTTGACTGGGATGGCTCGACTGATCCGACTGAGCTCTCAGGAAGTGATGGCTGATGGCTGATGGCTGATGGGTGAACTCGTGCATTTATTCCTTTCGAATCATTTCGTGCCTTCACATATTGCTGCATGGGAACAAACGTGGGGGACTTTCACCTTGTTCACTGCCAGCCATCCCCCTCACTCCCCCGTCCCTTTCCTTTTCCCTATTCTCTCCCTCATCCTCATCCTCTCCCTCTCCCCCATTCCCGTCCCGCTTTCCCTCTCTTTCCTTCTTCCAGAAGCCTTCTTGATCGCCGGGTTCGGCACGGAAGACGCTATCACTATCTCGTCTCGTGGCCATCCCAAAGCCAGCTGCTCTCCGTCATCGTCCTCGTCCTCGTCCGCTCCCTCGCCCTCGTCCCTCGTCCTCGCCCTCTTCTTCGTCGCGGCGTGGTAACGTTACACGGCAGTGTCCAGATGTGACAAATAACCTTTGCATGCACTGTCCTCCAATCGTGGTCCCCGTGTCTTCGTGTCTTCCTCGCCCCGACACCCCATTCCTTACCTTGCAGAACATCGCTGCGGGCAGGCAAGCCATCGACGCCATTGACCAGGCAAACTGCCTGTGATCCGCGGTACACGAGGCCGTTGCGCTACAGATCGATCCCTGGTGTGTGAGGGGCCCCAGGTACGGTACCGACCAACGCTAGAAGTCTGCTCTCTTAAGGGACCGGTGTCCAAATGATCCAATGATCGCGGCGTCTGGCCCGGTAATCGACCTCGACATGTCGTATCACTTCGTTTCGGAGCGCACCGCATAAGATTCGTGATCTCTCCCAGAACATTCTCCTACCATTTTGCCTGTCATTTGTCTGCAGCAATTGCTGTTTATATGTTCCAGTAACTGCTCCTTCTATCAAAGCCTAGATCCAGAGCGTACAGCAGAGTGTTTTCCTTGGTGTTAGGTTTGGTCTATGTCACGAGAGGGTCGAAACCCTACTGGGAGGCCTGCGCCGAGACACTAGCTCACACAAACATCCAGAGCTCCCACACTCTGGCAGACATTCATTCCTCTCCTGTTCTTCGCATCTTCATCACCATCACCACCTTCATCTTCCTCTCTCGCGAATCCCGCTCCTACCTCCACTGATGACAACAACGTGACAAGTTTCATCATGGACGCAAGCATCTCCGCCTCCTCGACAGATGACCCCATGGTGGGCTCCAGTCAAGCACCACCCCCCGCGCCGCCAACGCGCGAGAAATCCAAACGTCCTCAACTTTCTTGTAATCCCTGCAGAAACCGGAAAGTCAGAGTACGTGCAAATGTGGCGGCGTCGTGAGCGTGAGACTGACACTGACCATACAACAGTGTGACCGCATCCAGCCTTGTACTGCATGCTCTATGCATCAGATAGCTGAATGTTGTCAATATGACCTGAGCGAGGCCGAACGTCAGCCGATCCTGCAGGCAGAGGCGTTGAAAGAGAGAGATCGAGAGATAGCTCGTCTACGCAACCAGGTAGTCATCCTGGGTGGTCAACCTATCAAAGTCGAATCTCCTATTGATGAACAGCCTGGGCGCGCAAGCAACGCACCTCCGAAGGTGCCTCCGAAGCCGGCGAACATCAGCCAACGACGTTTCCACGATGGCAGTGCTGAAGACAGCCTCTATTTCGGTACCCCTGGGATCGCAAATGTTATCGAAGAGGTCAGTCACCACCAAGCTTGCTGCTGATCAACCACTCTCCTCTTCAGTATTCTGCTCACCGCGCTCAGTTTGCAAATCTCTCGGTCCAACCGCAAGCAGCAAATCTGACCCACCAAGTTCCCCGTGGTACAGATATTTTTGCCTTTCAGATGGCTACATCATACCCTTTCCCCACCATGTGGGATGCTCGTGCTCAAATGGAACCTCTCGTGGAAGCCCTGCCTCCTGATAACCACATCTATATGTACTTAGATGAGTTCCAACGACGTGCTCAATCGTGTTCCTTCCCACACGTACCCGAGGAGTGCACCAAGGCCGAAGTCCAGCGATTCTTGGCCAATAGGCATCACAACGCTGCGGTGAACCCAGACATGCTTGCTCTGCTCTTTACCACCATCGCTCAAGGCCTGCAGAACGGGTGTTACGACTTGTATGGTGGGCAGTGGGTGAGGGGTGCTATGGCCTCGGAATGTGAGAAGGGAGACGTCTATAGTGAGTAATCCCAGTCACACCGTTATGGACGGTGCTAATTCTCGTTAGTTGCTGCTGCGATGCAATGTCTGAGATTGGGTGCCTTTATGAACCGCCCGTCCCTCCTTGCCATAGAAACTTTGGTAATGATTGGGCCATATCTTACCAACAGTGGAAAGTTCCTTGATGCTTGGGCTTTGTTCGGCTTGACCATTAGACTTGCACAGAGTATTGGCCGTGAGTATTCATCGCTCTTTCTCTTTCTCTTCTCCCTCCTCTCCCTCCTCTCCCTCTTCTTCTTGTTCTCCTACTGCTGCTGCTATGTTCCTGAGCCATTGACTAAGGCTATGCAGTACATCGCGACCCTAGTCAATTGAACCCTCCTCCGCCTCTTGCACAGGTCACGGTTCGCAAGAACATATGGTGGTGGATGCTTCACATGGACCAGCAATACTCCATGACACTCGGTAGACCACTCGGAATCTCCAGCATGGGTGACTGTCCAGCCCCAGTACCCTTGATTCAAGATCCAGTCATCCAGAGTCTGTCGAACTACATCTCTCAATTCACCATCTTGGCCCGTCAGATCATGTCGACTGGTCACTTAACCAATGGTCAAATCGACAGCTTTACAGATCAGCTTCTAGCTTTGAAAGACACCTTACCTGAGGTCATCCGGTTCGACGCAAGTTGGTTGGAGGATGAGAAGCCTCTTCCGCAGTGGCCCCTTGATGCCCAAGCAGCAGTGTTCTATGGCAAAACCCATAACTTCTTGATCCTCCTCAACCGACAACGCATCGAGAATGATCGCCGCGGGTCGACTGATTCAACTGTGGGATTTTCCTCAAAGGACGACTCCGAGAACGTCCCCCGTGGCCGCGAACGCGTCCTTCAGTCATGTCGTGCTCTACTGGAAGCCTTTGACTACTTCGGCACCCGCGTGCGCGCAGCCATGATCTGCTGGACTATGGGTCAACAGGCCTTTAACGCAGCCATGATCCTGACCCTCGCCGTTATTGAAACAGGAGACACTACAGATCTACCCATTATTGAGAGAGCATATGCCCACTTCATGGAGATGAATCTTTTGAGTATCCACAAGCTTGCGGGGGTGGCGTGCGAGAAATTAGCTGCTCTTATGAAACAAGTTCATGACGGTACAGCGGCGCCGAAGGAAGGAGTTATGGGTCAGCAAGGAATGATTTTGCTTGAAGACCCAGGACTGCAAGGCTTCGTGCCTGGGGGTTTCTCGCCGTTGGCCTTCCAGATGGCTGGAGGAGAGATCGAGCGTGGAAATACCGGAACCGGATGGTCTGCAACTACCGTTCCTGCAGCTAGCGGAGGGAGCGCGCAGGGAAACACCGGCACTGCATTATCTGTAACTACCGCTCCTGATATGGCAGTTGGAAGAGATATCGAACATGGAAATAACGGGACTGGATGGCCTGCGAATGCTGCTCCTGGTAGCACAAACGGAGCCGCGAGATCGAACAGTACCGCGAATTTTGCCCGGAACTTGACCCAGCGTAAAGATGGCGGAGAGATTGAGCGTGGAAGTGCCGGAAAGGGACGGTCTGCAATTACCGCTCCTAGTATCGCAAACACGAATGCGAGATCGAACAACGCCTCACACTTTGCCAAGAAGTTAAACCAGCGTAAGGAGAAGAAGGCTGCGGGTTTGAAACCGAAGGTCCCGGTCAAAAAACCGACACTGACTGCACAACGTCCATCGGCTCCTGCACGATCAGCTACAAATAATCCTGCCGTAACATCCCATCAGATGGCTCGTGGACTCAGTTCTGGCTCGGGTCCGCCCAACGAAACCATGACATCGAGCTACCAGGTCCATATGTCCCGCGCTCCCAGTGCCAACTCTGCACCAACCAGCGCGGTCCTGCCATCCAGCTACTCGGTCCAGATGACTCGCCCGCAAAGCTCCCACTCCGTTCCGTCTCGGTCGCTTCTCACATCCGACTTCTCCAATCCCAACATGGCTGCGGGCTTTGGTTTCCAAGCACCCAACCAGATGTTCAATCTCTTCGAGACCACTTCTCGTTCCGGTCTCTTCCATCAGCAGCCTGCTTTCAGCAATGCCTTTGGATCCATGAGTACAACTACGACAGATATGCAGCCGACCATGTACGGTTCGCAAACCGTGATGCCGATCTTCGACCCTCCCAATCAGTATGCGCCGCAGCCCGGCCCTCCGTCCTACGCGACCGGAAACACCCATTGCAGCGAACCAATGTCCTACTCGACCGACTTCAACTATCAGGGCGGCAACATGGCGTATTCGAGACAGGACAATGACGACAGCATGGAGCCGTGGGAAAAGGCCGGGATGGAGGGCTGGCTTTGACACGGCCTTTCACGCGTCACGTGTTGAAGCGAGCGATCCAGTTAGCTCTGCCCAACAGCAGGACGAACTGGGGCCGGTGTCACCCACAGCACTCCCTTGCATCATCACCACCACACTCGACCTCAACATTGCTTTCTTGCAATCAAACTTTCTTCTTTTCCAGCGTGCGTAGCGTGGCGCTTAGGCGTAGTATCATCAGCACTTACTATTCCGAAAGTGCCCCCTTTTCGCTCTCTATCAGGAGAGACAGGAACTCTAACCTCACTCTTTAATAACCGCCGACCGCACATCTCGCCATCCACTCAAGGATCCCACTCTACTCTTATCAATAGAATAGACTAGAGAACAGCTAGGCTTCCATTTCTCTTCGCAAGGTTTTTCTTCAAGATTCTTCACTCGTTCATTCTTTCAAAAACCGCATCTCGCTGTCCGGTTCGGGACCAAGCTCTCTCTGTCTTATTAGATAGAAGAGCTGAAACCCCGACTGGCGTGTTATGCTTTTTCTGACTTGCTTTCTTCAAGTTTTTTCTGTTCTCACTTGTGGACCAGTCACAAGGTACTTAGTAGCAGGGGAAACAGCACTTGCTCACTGAGTTCGATCTTGTCTTGTTTCCTTTCCTCGACACGCTCTTTGTCGGGGGAGATCAGATAGATAGCTTATGACCACTTTCAATGGCTTAGCATGTGCCACCATGAGAGAAAGTGGTGGTTCTGAATGGAGAGACTGACGCGACCTTTAGCACCGTAGCACGAGACCGAGGTGTTACTCAGTAAACGTAAACGTGCACATTTCGGAGCTAAGTGTTTTTCTGATGACGACTGCACATATCAATTCCATTCCCAACATTTTACCCACTATTAATTCACCGTGAGATACCCCCATATTCGCAATCATACAACATCTCTTGAGTAGTAGACGACATGGGCTGCGTGCTGCAAGTACCGTGACGTAAAACCAAACGAGCTGACGGACGCGATGTATTGACCCCAAGATGCTGCGACCGGCTTTACGGTAGAAGACCCTATAATTAAGTTACAATGGCCTGACCGCTCACAATGCCCGCCATACCATTCCCATGCCGCCTATCCCTCTACGATGAGTAGAGTGTATATCACCACGCTCGACCTATCGTACACCCCTACCCCTGCCTCCTACTCTCCTCTCGTCCCCTCCAGCATCTTGCCCTCGTCCCCTCCGCTCTCTCTCTCGCGTCAGCAACAAGCTAAACCCTATTAAATCCCAAGACAGTATCAGCAGTTGCCCCCGCACAACATGAACGCACCCTTTCCCTTGCCCATCCCAGTTCACCCACCAATACTCTACCGCCACCCGCTCGCGCAGCAACCCCCGCAGGCCTCGCCGGTGTGGGATGAATGCAGGGGAGAGCAAACTTACGGCGGAATGAGGACTTCGCTCCAGCTACTCGAGAAGAACGCGACGGCGACCTAGATGCGAGACGGGCTGTTAGCATGTAGTCTTGACTCTTTCCATCCAGCAGTAAATGAATCCTCCGTCACGCTTCTATTGCTCATCCCACCCCCCCCCAATCCGTTCTTTTCCCCCTCTTCTCCCATCTTCTACTCCTCTTCTCCCTCCCCCATGTTCTCCCCTCCCTTTCCCTCTCCCAAGTCCCTCACCCAACCCCCCACGCCCCTATCCCCTCCCCCATTCCTCGTCCCCCATTCCCTCTTCCTCTCCCCTCGCCTCGCCTATTTCCCCCCCCCTGTTTTATCCCCTCCCTCTCTTGTCCCCATTTTCTCATCCACCCTTCTCCTCACCCCCCGGGAAAAAGAGAGGAAAAGCACCACCTACCCCAAACATCGCAACAGCTCGAACAACACTTTGGTTCTCCGCGGCGGTCAACTCGGTCCAGACAGTGCCGAGGTAGCCGCGAGGGGAGGAGGAGGCGGCGGAGGCGGAATAGGAGGTCGATGGTTGGGTGCGTTTGGGTGGCATTGCTGTTTTTGGTCTGGTTGTTGCTTTGGTTTGGTTTGGTTTGGTTTGGGTTGATGGATGGATGGAACCGGGGTGGAAGGCTGGTTGGCGGTGGGGGATCGGTGGTGGTTTTGGTAGCTGCGGAGTGGTGATGGATGGCAAACGGGAGAGATTGGGTTTGACGAGGGCGAGGTTTTTGGGTTTAGCGTGGGTGGATGGAAACTATTTTCCGGTATTTCAACATCATCCATACGAAACTGACCGCGGCGTATTCAGTACCAATGATGTATGACATACTGCTTAAAAGTGGGTTCTGGTTGGATGGTATTTACAACGGCAGCTGGCTTCAATGTATGGCGCTCAATCTCACACTGCTGTGGTTGATGCATTTATTTGGTAACAGTGTATTGGCTGTGTGGCTGGAATATCGGAGTACAAGCCAAGAGCGCCTGTGACGACCCCTGTAGGAGGCCCATACAACCTGGTATGAGCACGGAGGCTCGCACTACCACGCTAGCAATTCCATCCCTCGATGCAAAGTACACAATCGCTATCACAATAGCCTCATCAGTCCAGCAGCAAGCGCATCAGCATATCAAGCGATCAGTCTCAGTTATAGACCCTTGCACCACGGCCATGGTTCAGCATGGGCTAGAACTGCAGATGGCAGATCCCAGAAAGCAGTCACTCATTGCTGTATCTCCATAAGCTGGTATTTGCCACCATGCTTTTCAAGGGCAGCCTCAATTCTCTCCATGACGGCGAGGACCTTTTCCTCCTGCAAGCGTTGCCCAACTACTTGAACCGCCACTGGTAGTCCGTGCATTGCGGTAGCGTCATAATGCCTGTAAGCCCCTTTGGCGACGCCGTTCAAGTCTTGAAAACGGAACGAAGCGGGTAAGTGATCGAGAGCGCTGTCCACGTGGGTTACAGGAATGATGCCACAGGTGTAGTCGAGCTTTTATAGTCATTATCTTGATCATTAAAGCTGGGCGGAGGAATGGTATCAACTTACGAGGTTGAAGAGGAAAGTGTATCCGCAGCTGCTCACGGCATCTTTCATTCCTTCGTGTGGGACAGCAGGCGTGGCATTTGGTGGAGTAATCATAAAGTCAAGCTTGGCTTCATTCTCCCACCAGTCATGCCATCTAGCCTTGTACGCTTCTCTTTTAGCAACCCACCTCCATTGCTCGTATGCACTCTTCGCATGCCAATTTGCCAGCAGACCAGCCCAGACTTCGTCGTGGCGGACGTACTTCACCCAAAGATAATACAGATATTTGAACGGGCGGGGTATCTTCATATAAAAACTCATCTGAGCAGCTCCTCGATCATTCCATTCTCCCGTTCGGAAGAAGGAGCGGAAAGTCCTGCAGCCGTCAGCGTTGAGAAGTTGCGAGCCGATCAGTAAAGCTTCGTAAGGCGAAGGTGGCTCAACAATGACAACCTCGTGCCCCTCGGAACGCAGCGCGCTCGCAACCTTCTCCAGTGCTCGAGCGCAAGCTGGGGCGGGATCAACCACTCCATCCGTCTTCAGCACACCCACCTTGAAACTTTTCTTCTCCTTGGCATCTCTTTCTTGGTCGTCCCTCCATGCGATAGGGTGCACGCTGTGGTCATAACTCCAAGGTTTCATTGATATCATGCTTCGCGAGAAGTATATCAGATCTGCAAGGGTCCTCGCCATTGGGCTAAAGACGCTAGGGATACCCTCTTGGCCAGGCATACTCGTGTTCATGCCCATTTTCGGCCACCGCCCTGTTGAACATCTGAGAGAGTAAATGCCGCTGAAATGTGCTGGTGCGCGTACCGAACCGGCGACGTCCGAACCAATTCCAATCCTACCACCACCAAATGCCAGGAGTGCACTCTCACCGCCTGTTGAGCCGCCGGGCGAATACTTTGAGTTATGCGGATTGGTACATCGACCCCAAACGTCGTTGGTAGATTCGAAAGAGAGAAGGGTAACCGGCAGATTGGTCTTCACGTATGGTATGGCGCCTATTGAAAGTCAGTATATTAGACTTTGTGCATATAGCAACAAGATACCGACCCGCGTCTTTGAGTATTCTGACCATGGTGCCATCCTTCGCATATGGTTTGCCAGTGTTTTGGGAGTAGCCAACGCTCACATCGAAGCCGCCGACAGCTATTGAGTCTTTCAAGGAGACCGGTATGCCGGCTAATGGTCCTTTCTTGTTGATCTCCGTTTCTGTCCAAGTTTCAGCCTCCGGCAGCATAACTTCCGTCAAGCAGTTAGTCTTCGCATGGGCTCTGATAGCAACTTTGCCATAGGTACGTAGGATGTCGATGGGCTGGAGAACGTCTTTATGTACATCTTGGACGAGCTCTTCAATTGGTTTTGATAGTATCTCCGAGTCTCCTGAAGTTATTGGGCTGTGGTAATATGTCGGCAAGTTGGCGATTCTCGAGCTTCGCTCCTGCTGCTTGCGCAAACTAGTCACAGGAAGGTGCATCAGCTATCCCTTATCATACAGCGAGGGATAGGTCTCACCACGCGCGACGGTGCTCAAAGTAATCGAACGGAGGGAGCATGTTGCCTGGCTTCACATGTCGTATATCAAACCGTAGAGGTTGGAAAGGCAGCAAAAGAAAGGGATGAGCAGAGAGGGGCGAGAGGGGCACGCGAGGGGTTCGGAGCTTCCCCAAGCTCCAAGCTCCAAGCTGCAAGGCGAATACCGATATCGATAAGGGTGCATGGTTGCTCCTCCTAAGTCTTCCCCAAACACCCAACGGCCTGGTGCATCTGCGTGAAGGAAGGCATAACAGAGGCAACGCCCAACTCTCATTGTGATGGGACACTACCCGCCATCTGGTCTTGCTTTGGAAAGCATGCCACGGCAACTGTCCTGAAGCTCTTTAGGCGACTAGAATCTGTCCGTGCAAAGGCTGCCACTCCTTCCCGAGTTTTTACAACTTATATAAAACGATCATCCTGGTTACTGCTTCATATCCTGGATATCATTGAAAGTTCAGGCTCGAGGGTTCGATCACGATCGTAGTTGGCGGCGATATCGAGTGCTTGATTGGTAATCCACACTGTGCATTTGTCAACATCAACCAATGACGTGTCACCGGAGTAGGGTTCTGTATACTCTGAATTCCAGAATCCTACGACATCCTCCAATCCTCCAATCGTTTTAATCGTGCTACCTAACAATTCAGAGCTTGAGTCCCCTTTTCTATAGGTCGCAATGACAGACCAGGATACAGCATCAGTAAGACACAGTTCCCTGAACATAATCCCTCATCCGTCCCTGCTAACGCTCACCTAACCAGCCCAATCTGGCGCCCGCTGGTGAGGAAATTGAAGACTCCTCTAAGACTGGTGATGTCTACAAGATGGTGTCCAAAGACGGACACTTTCACCGCCAGATATCATCCTTTCGTTCTTGGGTGACTCCTTCATCCGATAAGACCGCGCAATTCCCTGCAGCTAAGGGCAGATACGCCCTGTACATCAATTACGGTTGTCCTTGGGCGCACCGTGCCAACATCATGAGGGCCCTCAAAAAGTTGGAGAATATCATACAGTTAGTCACCTTGGACTACGAGATGGGTCCAGAAGGGTGGTTCTTCTCTGGTCGCGATGGTACCGATGCCAAAGATCCTCTATATGGCCACACCAAGATAAAGGATCTCTATCTCCATGCTGATCCGGAATACAAGGCCCGCTACACCGTTCCTATTCTTTGGGACAAAGAACGGGAAACAGTCGTGAACAACGAAAGCAGCGAGATCATACGCATGCTGGAAACTAGCTTTGACGAATTCCTGCCGATTGAAGAAAGGGAAGATAGTAAGGGGGAAAGAGGACTCTATCCCCAGAACCTCAAGCAGGAGATTGACAGTTTCAACGCTTTTATATATGATTCTATTAATAATGGAGTCTACAAGACGGGATTTGCGGGAACACAGGAGGCTTACAACTCGCATTTGTTCCCCCTATTCAAGGCTCTCGACGACGTCGAAAAACACTTGCAGGAACCCAACCACCAGCCGTATCTTTTCGGTAACAACATCACCGAGGCAGACATCAGGCTCTATACCACGCTTATTCGGTTCGATAGCGCATATTTCACCCTGTTCAAGTGCAATCTGAAGATGATTCGAGATGAGCGAGAGTATCCACGCTTGCACAAATGGTTGCGAATGTTGTACTGGGGTGAGCAGAAGGCTTTTCGGGAGACGACCAAGTTTGACCACATCAAGAAGGGTTATGCGAAGGCCATCAAGTCATCGATCGTCCCAGGGGGGCCCTACCCAGATATCCTTCCTTTAGATGCTTAGAAGCATCCTTGGAAATCAGACTCTTCGTGGAGTAGCAGACGGTATCTCCAAAGAAACGTCGTTAGCTAATCCGGCATGGTAACTGCTACGACCTTGGTAACATAACAGCCATCATAGTTGAATGGCGGCAAAACCATACTTTATAGCATGTGGGATACTGCTACTTTTTCGTGTAGATTGAAGCCTTGCCCATAACAGCCTCTGGCACGCAGCAGGAACAAACAAGTCGTAGCTGTCAGTTTGGCTTTCCTTTCAGCACCCAATGACTAAAAAGATCACGAGAATTGCGTAACGTAGTAAAACCAGGTGCTATTGATCTCTGCCATCAAGGTCTTAATACATCGCCCTCATTTGTTGGATAGTCGGCGGAACTCGCCGGCACCATAACAACTTGTCTCGTCCCTTCGCCTGATGCTCAGCTGCAAAGCAGAACCGTAATAAGATTTCCCTGCCATGACTGCAGTCAATGCGTACCTGGTCTCTAACCAGATCACCTAACTTTAGCATTCTACCCTGAGTCCTCAACTCTACACTTACCAGCACCGGAAGGCGATGAAACGGTTCGGGCGCTCATGGAAAAGTATTGAGATCTTTTCTGCCGTGGAAACACGTTAGTACCATTACTTGCGACGTCCCAAATTCTTCCTTTAATACAATGTACAAGGAAATAGGTGCTTCGAGTGGTTCACAAACTCACAATAGCCGCCAGAGATTTGGCTGAGGCTCGGTCTATTTTTGGTGTCGGAAACCGAACCGAGAGCCGCATCAAGTCCACTCTGATCCAGCACTGTACAGTCCGAGGTACTGGCTAAAACTTCGCGCTTTCAACATGCCATGAAACCGCTAAACGGGTGACATTCTTAGATACAGCTCTATTGTTGTAGACATAGGGAAATGGCGGGATGCTGTCGAACATTTAAGAAGGGCAGGGCAACCTCCAGATACTTTTGCTCAACATCACACTCTCAGTCTTTCATCCATTTACCTCGAGATCTTTTCCTTTGCAGTTTATATTTCCTTAAGACACTCCTTACGACTAACTTTCTCCCTCACTTTCTCTTTCTCGTAATTCCTGCGTTGACAGCCAATCGTTCTTTACTCTCATCTCTAGCCTACTGGCCAGGTCGAAAACTTTCGTGCCACACATTCCGATTTTCATCTTCTCACAATGGCTCAAAGCAACCACGGCGCCCTCGCTGCGACGTTCAAAATCGTGCGGGTACTTCAAGCCATCTGCCTCATCGCTATCATTGGCATGACCTCGAATTTCATCGCAGAGATGATTAACGAAAATACAACACCGCCAAATATCCTCATCGGAACACTCAGCGTGGTAGGCAGCTCCTCTACGGAGAGACGGTGTTTTCGAAAGTTGACGCTGACATATCATGAACAGACTTGCATAGCGGTCCTCTACTGTGCGATCACGTGGATACTATTCCTGGATGGCATTCTTCCATTCCTCGTCAACACTGGTATGGACGGCATGCTCCTCATCGCCGTGGTGGTAGTGGCTGTTACTGTTGGGAAGCCTCTCTCCTACGTCGACTGCCAGAAGATTGGCTCCACCTCGAGCGTGACAAGCTCCGCTTATGAATTCACCGCTGCGCTTGGCAGCAGTCTGGACAAGAATGGCGGCGGGCTCAATTATAACAACTGGATTGGGGCCACCAAGGCCACCTGTTTCGAAATGAAATCGATCTGGGGCCTCAGCATTGCACTTTGGTAAGCCATCACGCAGCGTGACGGCCATACTGTCCAAATCTGACAACTACTAGCATCCTGTTTGCATTCTCGGCCATATGCAGTATTTGCCTTTGGCGTCGCAGCAAGGTTGTCGCGCCCAAAAGCATTGAGGCGTGAAAAGACGGTCTCGAACGATGCAGCTATTGGATTTAATCTTTGGAACATAAGAGTAAGAAGATGTCAGGTGTTAATCTTAGTACAAGAATACAGGTGTCGGGGGAGTTTTGTGTATACTGGGCAATTATAGTCGCTGTCGGAGAAACCTAATCAAGTATAAGTTATATATAAACTCTGACGTTACGTCCCTGCCTCCTCCAATCTCCTCCATCCCTTGCGTGGGATGTCAAGCGAGGGACGTAACACGTATGATCTGCCGGGTTCCTTCAACAATTAGTCTTGGGCCCTGGCGTGATTGGGTGACTGCATCGGGGATCGCTGCTACTGTAGGATCCATGGCAAGAGCTGCGGATAGCGGGCTGATCCGTTGGGCATTAGTGCCAAGAGAGAGCAAGGTCCAGTGCCATGGTAAGGTAAGGGAGCTGGCACTCGTCCTTTCCTTCGGTCCGTAGTACCGACGGTAACAGCCCACAACTTCGTTACCACTGTACTCCGTACCCTGGGATTCCTCGACATCCAGGGCCAAAACTTGGATCTTTCGAAGAGCGCGAAGTGTGTGGAACACGGACAGACAACGGACAGCGCATACCGCTGCGACGGAAGTACCTCGTCTCGCAGTGGGCATGGGGTCCTGGCCATGATCAGTGGTCAGTGGTGGGTGAGATGTTCGCGCGCGCGGAAGCAGACCCAGCTACCAGGCCCATGGGACATCCCGAGCGGGTGTCGTGCAGAAATCTGCAACCGAGGCCCTGTCCGAGGGACAAGTTAGAGTTTAATGGCTGAAGCTTAAAAAAGGGTCGGGCTTGCAATCTGCACTCATGCCATCCCATGATGCCCATCCCACCTTCCTCACCATGAAGCCCACCCGGCTTACGAGAGCTCTCTTGCTGCCCGAGGGCCTGCCACGCTAGTCCTGGTCGTTGGTGTGTGCGTGAGAGCCTGCCTTCTCAAAACATGGACATCCCGTTCCTTCGCCACTCCAATCCATTCAATTTCAACCGACCAAGCAATTGAGTAACGACGCTGCTTTCTCCAATCATTGGAACCGCAACTTGCTGAATGCCCGGATCGCGACGACAGCGACAGATCAGCAGCGCTATCCCAAAGTCGACATCACCGTACCCATGCGCAAAGGCTCGAGAGTCTTGATGGCTGATGACAGAGACCCGATACCGATCGTAAGGCCATCGTCGGTCACGCATCACCCAGGACTAAGGTAACCGCTGTAACAGGACGACGGTTGGGAACACGACGATGACGACGAGAGCATCTTCGGTGCTGATTCGTAAGCTACCTGCCCGACTCAGCCCTACTAGCAATTAACGCACCAAAAGGCACAAGTCTCTGGCTTCGTCCATTACCAAATATCGCTATGAAAATGGAAGGAGATACCATGCCTACCGTATGCGCACGAGTCACGGCACGCCCTTTTTATGTATGACTCGCTGATAGCCATAGGCGAGGGTCACTATTGGCAGCCGAACGACGATCAAATGAATCAGCTTCAGAACATATCGTATGTTTGCAACTACTATAACCTTGTACAACTTGCTCTGAAACTCGAATTTCATTTTAACCTTCGATCGACGCAGACATCATCTTTTTCTCCTCACACTTAATGACAAGTTGTTCCTTGCCCCATTGAAGGAGCCAAAACGGGTCCTCGACATTGGCACAGGCACGGGAATATGGGCAATGTAGGTTTATTATCTTGATGGGCAGGCCTCCATCACTCCCAAAGACAGCCGCAAAGCCAGTCAACTAACACATCGACCAAAATAGGGATTTCGCGGACCAGTTTCCCGATGCCGAAGTAATAGGTATGTCCTCCTTCTGACTACACAATCTGAGAAGAATGCGTTACTCATCTGCATGCAAGGAACCGATCTTTCGCCCATACAACCCCCTGCGCCGCCTGTGAATCTCCACTTCGAAATCGATGACTGCTGCAGCCCATGGACTTATGAGAAGAACTCTTTTGATTTCATCCATGTGTGCCAGATGTACGGTAGCGTAGCGGACTGGCCTGCTTTCTACAAAGAAAGCTATGAGTAAGATGATTCCCTTCAATCTCCTTTCTTTAAACCCTTATCCCACTGTGGAAAGCAACGTATCACTGACCGCAATATTTTTCCTGTATACAGACACCTTAAACCTGGAGGATGGATCGAACAAGCCGAGATCAACCCTAATTGTCGCTCAGCCACTGAACCTTTTCCTCCCGATAGCATGTGGATTGAATGCGGCAAGCGAGCCACCCAATGTGGAGAACTTTTCGGCAAAACAATGATGATCGAAGAGACAATGACAACCCTGATTCAGCAGGCAGGATTTGTCGATGTGGTGGAAAGGAGGTTTAGGTGGCCTTTTGGGGCATGGGCTGAGGACAAGCGCTTGAAGGACATAGGAAGGTGGCAACTGCACCACTGGGAGGAGGGCTTAGAGGGCTGGACGATGGCGCTTATGACGAGGTGTCTCGGGGTGAGTGATCAGGTCTCTATTGTCGCATCCGCATTCACAAGTTTACTCGGTGACGCTTGCCATGTTTGTGGAGGTGCTAACGTTTATGTCTTGGGATCTGACAGTGGTCGTACGAGCAAGTCAAACAATGGAATGTGGAAATGAAGAAGACCGTACGAGACAAAAGATGGAAAGCTTATCAGGATGTGTAAGACTTCATTTACCAAAGATTCTTTCACTTCGCGGCAACCACGGTTTTGCAAGTCAGGCCGCAGGCTAACAAGCTCACAGGAGAGTTGTATACGCCCGCAAGCCACTTTCATGAGGGAACCGTACGAGATGCATAAATAACATGGTTCCAATAACATGGTTCCCTTGTATTGCATTCAGCTTTCCGGCTCTAAAGCCATGTACGCCGCCATCGGAGTTAAATGTACCGGTTTAAAGACCATGTCATGGCGCTGTAGTATTTTCTAGCTACCTTGGTCGGGCTGCCCAGCAGGCAGTATTGCTTTTGTTGTGAACTCCATCGAATGGTTCGTAGCCTCTTCTGGACAAGGTCGACAGTGGGAACGCTTTCAGAGTCACCCAACGTTGGAGGTTCTGGAACTGTACGATGCGAGAATATCTGCGTAGTGGTGGCGGAAGTGGATAAGCGGTGAAGATTGATTATCAAGCCGCGAGGATGTTATTGGCTCACTGTGCAGTGGGGAAGGCGCCTGCATATGGCAGCCCGCGCGGGTTGACCAAGGGTTTCCCAGATGTCGAGTCGGCTGCTCACCGCTGTATTTTCAGGATTCTGGGAGGAAGCTTTCTCTACGAATGCGAATTGTCATCGATCTCATATTCTACGCTCCGATGGTTGCGGCGATAGGGGTCACTGCTGGCACGGCATCCACATAGTGGTAGTCGGGGAGAGAGAGCGAACAGAGCGTTAGCAACATAGCACAATACCAATAGTTGATTCCAAAAGTCATCGAGCTCTAGACTTGAACTCCTCGGTTTTGGCTGTTCGTTGCTGCGTTGTTCGGGACCCTCTCCCACCTGAGCCTAGGCCTCATCGGTCGGCACTCCGGGATGTCCGAGCTTGAGTGGGATTGCGTTGCTTATGTGCTGCTTGGAATAGAACATCTCAGGATTGCCGTGTGCTTCGAACGGACCTTGATCCTCGAGGCGCTAGAGATGGTCACCTCGATCCAACAACACTTATTACATCCTCTCCTCTTGTGTAAGATCAAACCATTCACAGGACACGAATCTGAAGGCTAACCGGACCAAGTCTGCTCGCGAAGATGCTCGTGTGATTGGGCTGGATGACTGTCTGGTTCAGGCCTGAGGAAGGCCGCCATACTCGGATACGGATCCGGACACGGAGACTCGGGCACTTCGGCCTTGGCGCCGGTGAAAGGGTCGCTGGACGCTGGAGACTGGACGGTGGACGCTGAATGCTGAACGCTGAATGCTGAACGCTGATTGCTGAGGAGCAGCTAAGGTACCTTGGTCGGCTGAGTTCCATCCTTTTAGGCCGAACAATAGCCTGCCTCGCCTGGAAAAACGGCCTGAGGGTAGCTGATAAACCTCGCGGAGGGGCCCCGGGAGTGTAAGCGAAGCCGGTGATTCTACGCTCCGGCTTTGCGACAGGCAGATCGCAAATCGCGAACGAGGACTTTGAAGTCGCACGACGATGGAAATCGACCCTCGGCTTCGTGACGCCTCGCTGGGACAAGGAGGTCCCTCACAGTCATACAACGGCCTCCCTCCCCCGTCCTACGCGCTCAATCCTATCAGGCTGCCACCACCACCACCACCTCCTCCTCCCTCTCAGCACCATAACCATAACCATAATTCCGAGCTACCCCCATTAGCACAAGATGGCGGTCATCCATATTATTCACTCCGACCTGGTCTACCTTCAGCTCAGCCGCCATCATCTGAATCACACGCTCTTCATGATGAGCCAGTTGCGCCGCTGCCGCCACGAAATGCCGGTGATGGTCCCAATGACCCGAAAAGGCCGCGTGCCTGTGAGGCATGTAGAGGCCTGAAGGTCCGGTGCGAGCCAGATCCTGTGAAAGGGACCTGCAGAAGGTGTGCCAAAGCAGGTCGGCAGTGTATCGTGACTGTACCGAGTCGGAAAAGACAGAAGAAGACGGATAGTAGAGTAGCTGAGCTGGAGAAGAAAATTGATGCTCTGACGGCGAGCTTACACGCAACCAAGGGACAAACCGTGAGCGGAAGTGATGACGAGAGTGCGGAGGGAGAGGGCAACTCGCGCCTCAACATGTCACCAAGCTACACCAGGAACAATGGTTCAAATCGAGAGACGCCACGGCAGAACAACGGGACCCTGGAGTGGCTTCCCAACCCCGAACAATACTCTGGACCGTCTGATAGAACCTACGAACACTCTTCAGCCTACTCCACCTCTCCTGTTGCTGGCCGGAAAAGACGTATCTCAGAATTCCAAGATGAAACGGAATATTCATCTGCTTCTGCTCCTCGTGCAGTCACTGGGAACAAAAGACATGCATACGAGCTGGATACCAAGCCATCCAACATACACCCACTTCTTATGCCCGAGAGCAGAAAAGTTACCACATCTTTGGCGCCGCCACATAATCCGGAGATACCTGGTCATGAATATGCGGACGTAGTGGATCGCAAAATCCTCGACGCATCCACGGCTGCTGAAATCTTTGACCATTACACTCAGCGTATGGCAAAGCATATGCCTGTAGTGGTCATTCCGCATGGTACCAAAGCTGGTGAAATACGTCGAACGAAACCTACACTTTTCCTAGCTATCCTAAGTGTTGCGTCTGGACAGGTACATACACACCATCAACGCACCCTTACGCGGGAGATCTTGCGTGTCTACGCGGATTCCATCATCTGCAAAAGCGAAAAGTCGTTGGAGCTTATTCAGGCACTTCAAGTCTCCGCGCTCTGGTATTGGCCTGAAACCGAAGGAGATGGGAAATGCTATCTCCTAGTGCATATGGCTGCAATAATGGCTATCGAGTTAGGTATGGGCAAGCGACCAAGAGCCATCAAGGAGAGGTCCCACGCTGTTTTGAGAGAACCCCCGCGCCCGAAGCCCCCTGCTACCGACTCGATGGAGAGCAAAAGAGCTTACCTGAGCACTTACTTTCTATGCGCCACGTACGTAGCCTTCCTCCGTTTCCCGTTTATTGTCACCTTGGACATTTTCAAATTGAGATTCATACATGGTGCGTTGATAGACTAATTTTCCCTATGTTATAGCGCAGCAATGAGCATGAAGCGACCAAACCTAGTTCACTGGAGCCCATATATGGACGAATGGCTTGACGCATTGGAGACTGATCAAGATGCTCTAGAGTCGGACAAGACGCTATGCCAATGGGTAAGGCTACAACGACTTGCGGATGATCTGGGATCGAAACTGTCACTCGACCATGTGTGCCACATTGACGTATCTAACCCCAAGGTTGAGTCCTTGCTCAAAGGATTCGAGCGGCAATTGAACGACTGGCATGAGCAGACGCCGGATGCCAAGCCCTCACGTAAGTGAAAATGCTAAGATTTTCCGTGCTTTGCATCAAAAAGCGCCCACAAGTGCAAATCAACATGGCTGACTGCGTGTATAGTACATTTGACGTTTGGTTTCCACACCATCAATTTTTACATGTATGAAGCGGCAATGCACTTTGATCAGAGCGTGGATGACCTCAAGATGCCACGCACTCGCCAAGGGGACCACGACGGTGATGCGAATTGGTCTGAGCCTCTCACGTCACCTCATATCAAGGCTTTGACCACCTGCCTTGCCTCTATCCATGGTATCCTTATAATTTTCTCAAGCTTTTCGACCGAGGATGTTCGGACACTACCCGTATTCTATTTCATCCGCGTAGCATATGCAAGTCTATGGCTGATAAAGATGTACCTCATCGCCAGTACGCCAGGTTCGGAGCTAAGTAGGGCTATTCCTGTAGAGGAGATGAAGGTGGCACAACACCTTGACACCGCGCTTAATGCGTTACGAGCCGCAGCCGAAGGAGGAAAAGCTCGCATAGCGAACCACTGCCTGATGGTACTCGTGATGTTGAAGAATTACTATGAACGACAGCGGGATGGAAAGTCCAGTAGCTCTGAAGACAATGCAAAGTCCTTCAAGCTCGAGGCTCAGCCCGTCGATGCGGGGAGGAACACACCAAGGCTGGGATATAGAAAGGTGTCGCTAAATGTCGACAACTACGGTGATAGAGCCTCGCTCGAGCAAATACAACATCATCAAACACAGCAGCAGCCGCAGCATCAGCAGCAACCACAGCAGCAACAGCAGCAGCAGCAGCAACAGCAACCACATCAACTACAGCCCCGACTCACAGCGCCCCCACCCCTAGCAAATACGCCCCTCCACCTCCTAAGCGAAGTTGCCATGACTGACCAAGCATCTAACGTGCACTCCGTCCATCCCACCCATTCCAGCGGCGGCGACATCTGGTACAACAGCTACAACCACAGCAACAACGCAATGGGCCCCGCCCCTCTCGCCTACCCACCCGAATACTACCCTATCGACGGCGGCTTGCAAGGCATGGATCCCGGGCTCGAACAAGCTCTGGGCATGATGTTCGGAGAAGGGGATCTGAGCGCCATGTTTATGGATGATGGGTTTATGGGCGTGGCGCAGACGGTGCCGGGGGGTTATGAACATATGGGCTGATCTGATCTTAAAACTAGCGATTTGGTGACGGGGGTTTCAAAAAGGCGGGCTTTTTGCTTTGATAGAATTGCATGAATACCATGGCTTGGGTGCAGGTGCGAACATAGCTGAGCCATATAATAGCTTCAGCTCTCTCTTTTTCTCCCTCTCTGCCTCTATGTCCCTTTCTCTCCCTCTCCCTCCCTCTGTCTTTCACACACTCTCTCTCCCTTTCCCACCTGTACCCAGCTATCACCTTACCGCCACAATAAAGCTCCCTTCTTCGCATCACACCTGCCTTCTCCTCCCCCACGCCTTCCCTGTCCCTTCCTCTAGTCGCAAAAATCCCCTCCTCTCCTCCCTCCCCGCTCTCCTCCCCCTCCTCTCCTCCTCCACTACTCCTCTCCTCCTTCCTCCTTCCTCTCCTCATCCACATCCCGCTCCTCCATCTCCACCTTCAAATCCTCACCTGGTTATCTATCCCCCCAACCCCACCCCTAGCCTTCTAGCTCTCTAGCCACCCACATCCCTCATCCTCGCGTCACATCGCGTCCGGTGCTAGATCTTCATCTGATGTCATCCTCTGTTCGCCTCGCTTAGGATTTGGAACGGACGCGCTGTAGGAGATAGGGGTACTGCGGTGAGGGTGGTGACGGATGGGTGCTGGGGTTTGGGGAGGAAGTTTGGGGGTGGGGACTAAGTGGGGAGTTGGAGAAGATGGTATGAGGTTATATGAAGGGAGGAGGGAGGGAGGAAGAGAGGGAGGAAGAGAGGGAGGAAGAGAGGGAGGAAGAGAGGGAGGTGTTATGCATTTCCCCTGTGTTGGTGGATGGCAGTTCGATACCTCAGCTGATACTTCAGTAATCAAACAACACATCACAATCCGCTGACCTTCATGAGCAGAGCAGCACTTATCGGCAGAGAATGAATGGACAAAGTGATTCGCTTGCTTCCTTTCTTCCTTCATAGTCTCGTATCTCGTATCTCATATCTCGTATTCGCTATGGACAGACCGGATGGGCTGTACACCTATTATGACGAGAGTGAGAAGAAAACAGACAGACGCGTTGGAAGATAATCCACACTCATAACTCGCACGCAAGAACACCATTCGAAGATAATCCACACCTCTCACGTAGAAATCCCTACTTGAAATCCCCACCTTCCATTCCATCCACCCATTACCGCCTCTTCCACCTTTCACTCTCCACTTCCCCTCACCTCACCTCACAGCGCACCCTCCAGCTCATCCGGCCCCTGCACCAGCTGCCCGAACAACTCCTCAATCAGCTCCTCCGCCTCCTTGAACCTCCTCCCAAACCCCTCCACGCCCTCCTTCAAATCAAGCAAGTTTTCCTCCATCTTGTAGATCTCGCGCAAGCGAAGATTAGCATCGGGGCTGGCCCACATGAGGTCGCATTGGGCGCGAAGCTGGCGGAAGTCCGCCGAATGCCGCTTGTAGGCTTCGAGGTTCAGTTTCTTGCTTTCTTGGTGGAGCCGGAGGAGCTCGAGCGTATGCTGGCGTTGCTTTGCCGCGTCGGAGAGTGCAGGGGGTTCCGCTTGGGGTTCCGCTTGGAGTGCCGCCTCAGCTTCCCTACGGGCGATGTATGCTTGAGTGCGAGCTCGAGAGCGAGCGGACCTAGCTGCGTTACTGCGTAGGCCCCGGCGGTGGTACTGACGGGGTTGGTTGCCGGCACGGCCGTGGGTACTGGGCGGCATTAGGTAGGTGCCTGCGCTGGAAGAAGGATTGGTGTAGCCCATATTCGGGGAGTAGTCGGTGCGAACGGCGCTGGGTCCAGACATATACGGATTCATGCCTGCTGCAGTGGAGGCGTACTCCACATGAGGGGCGACCGCATTGCTGGCTGCTGCCCTGGGGGTGAAATCCATGCCCGGAGTATAGGTTAGGGCGCTTCGGGGAGTCGGTCTAGGTGGAGTAATGGTGATGAGGGGGTTATTGAGTTCGACGAGGGTATTGTTGCGCCCGACGAGGCGATAGGCCGGCTTGGCAAAGGGGTTTGTGATTTCGGAGCTGTTGCTCCCAGCATCATCAGGGATGTTCGTATTGCTAGCCATGGCTAGCGAAGCTGGATGGATGTTGTTAGTGTTTTAACGGGGGCGTCATACTGAGGATTATACCTTCTGGTGCACTGTGGTAGATTGACGGTCGAATATATTGTGAGGAAGTGAGCTCAACCGTTCCGTAATACGTGTTGAGTATGTAAAAATACGCCCCACGCGTCGAAACTCCGTGGTGCCTTCTCAGCCGTACGTGATATTCGCCACAATACGATGCACTTGCAAAACCAACCACCTCCGGCAGAACCATTATCTCAATATGTCCCTCAGCATGCTTATACCACCGTATATATATTCACACAAGAATCGAGTCAGAGTATAATGAATAGAAAAGCGAACGCCACCTTACCGTGTTCAAAATATAAAAGATGACCAATAAAACACACACCTTTTACGATGTCCCGCCTGCAGCTACAGGTATCGTCGCCTCTGTGGCTGCTTCTGCCTCCTCCTCGAGACGTTCTCTAGCCATATACCGGCTTTGATACCCTACATAGCTGACAAGTGCTAAGCCGACGACGAAGGCCATCAATAGCAAAATCACATCAACAGGTACCGGATCCCCTCCGAAGACCTTATGTGTCAAAGCATCCAGGGCAGACTGCGAGAAGTTGAACATACCAGCAAGGCAGATGATCAGGCCGTATACTTTACCGAAGGTATGGAATCCAAAGACTTTCGCGGTGTAGTCGCTTACTGCGGTATAATAGAGCGGGCGATAAACCACAAAGAGGGCAATATTGGCATACGCTGCCCATAGATAGGGGAGCACACCAAGAACACCAATGATCGTGGCGATGATAACCAAAAGCCCAAGCGCGAATGGGGTGCTTGTATGATCCAACACGAGTCCCACGAACGGGATGGAGAGAACGCCCCCCAGAGGCAGCGCAACATCGAAGACATGATTCACATGCTCTGCTAGATCGTAGTTCCCGAGCAAGTGCTCGTACTGTGGTCGAATCGTTGCGACAAAGTAGTTGATCCTCGTCATCTGCACGACGGTGAACAGAGTAATAAGCCAGAACCATGGCGTTTTGATCTGCTGCAACGCCGACCGCCCATGGAGGGCTCCCCATATGCCGCTTTTTTGTTTCTTTTTCTCTTCTTTCTTCTGCTGCTTGTCCGCCCCTTTCCCAAGCAATGACGTTATTTCAGAGACAACGCTTTCGCGACGCATCCGTCGCTCCTCACGGACGCGGCTGAGCTGTTCGTCATCACTGATATCAGCATCTGCGGGGTCAACGTCGTTTGCAGGGTTTTCGGCCTGGACAACCAGTTCCCCCACGGTCTTGTAAGATCTTGAGGGCATCAGGAAAATCTGTACTAGAAGGATGAAGACAGGCACAATCAAATAAATCAAGAAGAACTTGTGGGTAGTAAATGTCCCATTCGAGGCAGTGTATATAAGGCGGAAGATCAGGAATAGTGCGCTGGCGGAATCGAAGGCACCAGTCAGTAAGGCAAGGATAAGGCCCGAATGGTTTGGGAAGGTGTTTGAAAGCTGAAAAGAGGATATGAAGACGAACGGCCCCCCAAGAGCAAGGAAGAGATAGCCGGGGATGTAGCCATCGAAGGGCAATTGAGGGGCGAAGACGAAGAGTAGAGCGCCGATGGCGAGCAATATGCTGCCGGTAATACCGCTCACTCTAGGACCATACTTATCGAGAACGGTGCCAACAGGGAGAGCGCAGACATTCGTTGCAACAGCGGCAGTAGTGAACATGAGATTGAGCCTGTGAAGGTTCCGATCAATTCTGATTTGGATAATCCTTCACCAAGGTATGGATACCTTAACTCCTGCTCATAACACGTTTCTCCGCCTCTGTCTAACTCCTCTACAGTGCATCGGTCCTTGTAGACCCCCTGTTTCACGAGTACGGGTTTTAGAGCTGCATATCCGAAGACAATGCCCGCCGCGAAAAGGCAATAGATGACTGCCACGGTGACTTGCACTACATTCAAACTCCATTAGCATGTGAGCAGGAAGATAGGACACCTGGCCCGACTCACGTATCCTCTTGCTCTTCGAGACAACAAAAGCCCCGACGGGCTCCTCCTGCGCTGCTGGTGGCACCCAGGACCCTACCGGATTGAAGCTCATTTTGCGGTGCTCTGATCGCGCGGGCGATGCACCGCGGACCTGCTCGTAGGAGCTCATGGAGCCCACCCTGTGCAAAGACATGACTGCAGAATTCCTTTAAGAAATGAAGGGCTATGGGGAGCTGTGTGGAAAGTGTTGGTATCTTAAACCAACCCCGCCCTAATGAAGTATTCGATGGAAAAGTGGGGTATCAGGGGTATGTACATTAACGCCGGCAAGATCGAGCATCTGACTGGTCATTTGCATTCTGCATGAATGCGAACGAAGACCCGAGCTGTCCGCTCCCCTGCCGCCATGATAAAAATGCTGATAGGATGGTGATGAATGGACCACCCGTTCTTTGACTATGACGCACTGTATCGCGGACAAAAAGCAGGAGAAGGATTCGCTTGCGCCCGGTCACGGCCAGCAAGCGCAGCCGAGACGTGAATAGGGCTGAGGAGTCCCAGCATGGTAACCGACCTCGCTAAAGCAACGGATCTGATTCACCGGTCGAGATACGCTATGGGCTCTCGCGGACCATTTATTGCGTGCTGGCAAGACCGCAGAGCTCAGGATGTGAACTGCGAATTGCACATATATAGCTTATCTCATCTGATACTGCCGTTCATATACACATGAATTACCCAACCTGAATCCAACCATGCATATCATAAACATGGCCTCATATATTTCATCCGAGTGGTAAAAACGCCCATACCTATACCAGCCCTCTAAAGCCCGCCCTGATGAACCGGACAAGCACCTGCGCCCTTGGTGTCCCACCACTGTCGTATACACGCCTAATCGACCTCCAGTCAGCCACTGAATCTTCGCCTCTTCGTTCACCTATGGCAGGAGAAGGTCAAACGTACCTTGTGGAATTTACACAAGCACTCCAACCTCCCCATCTCATCCCCGACCGCAAACTCTTCGAAACAGATCACGCATTCTTGACCGCCCTCTCCATCCTCACCGACGCAATCCTTCTCGCTGGCATGGTAAACAACCATGCCTGCCGCACGCCGCCTCGGCATCACCCCGGGTGCCAAGCCTGAACCAGCGGCCTCGGGGCGAGTGGATGAAGATATCGCACCCGCCTGCGACGGCGTGGCTGCGCTGGCAGATATTGCCGCCGCAGTCGCCAGTGCTGGAGGTGGGTGCGACGTCCTCGGCGTGGAGCTCAAGAAGTGTGACTCAATGCAAGACGCAACGTGCGCTTCACGGGCCGTCTCCGAACCGTCCGCACCCTTGGGGGGAAGAGCGCAATGACAGATTGGGCACTCATCTTCTTCTCGAAGTTGCGGCTGGGGGAGAGCCCGCTGCGGCGGCGGGGTGCTGATGTCTAGCATTGAGCGGTAGCGCGGGTTTGAAGGCATGCTGCTGGTGGAGACATGGTGGCGGTGGCGGGGTGGAGGAGTGGCTCCAGAAACATGGTGCTGTGACGAAATTAGGCTGGGAGACGTCCTTCGTCCTTGAGAACCTACGTTGTGTGTGGAAGGTCCCACCATCGAACTGTCCATGGAAGAGTACCGTGGTGGAAACGGAAATGCTCCTGAGGGTTGAACGGCTTGACTATGCCGCCGATTCCCTGCCGGAGTCGCAGCAATTGTCCCGTCGACGCCAGGTCGCACCGCTGGATAGTTGTTATAATTGAGCGGATCAAACTGTTTTGGCTCCTGTCAGTAGTGCTTCTGAAAATGCTTAAGTGGCCAAACTTACGGTGAGACCCCTTCCTCGTTGCCGTAGTAGGAACTCCTCAAGACCTTCATACCGGCCCGGTACGAGAGACTGATCCATCGGCTTCTGAGCCCCATTGATTTCGTGGCGTATGGTACTACCTTGCCGATAAGCATCGCCCAGCTCGCCCAGCTGGCCTGATGATGATGGGGTGACAGGTACCACCGCAGGCTGCGTTTGGGACAGAAGGGCACGAGCTCCTGGGAGAGGTGGTACAGGTGGAGGCCTCACCGGAAAGCCATCTGGTCTAGAAAAGGAACTGAAACCGTGTTGCGCAGGGGAAGGGTATGCGGGCGGTGGTAAAGGATTCGGATCTGGCACACAAGGGTTGCATAGGCGGACTTCCTGACCACCACCGAGGGCAGGATCAAGGTGATAATCCTGACTTCGTGGTCTGCCCTCGCCGCGCAAGCCGAGCCTCGGCGGTGAAAGGTCCTCGCTGTCGTCTCCTGTAAGAGTGAGGATATTGCTGTTAGCGGATCCCGGAGCAAATTCAGTTGGAGGATGTACAATGAACTGCCGTGGGATAGTGATTCGATGAGGCGAGCAGTTCGCGCAGACAACTCTTCCGCACTTCCTACAATGATGTTTCCGGTACCAGAAGCTGAAAATGGTGCCACATATGGGACACTTCGAAACTTCCGCATCTGGCTGCCACCTCGGAAGTACAATCTCCCTGTTACGGCGCTCTTGCACATCAGCCATACTAGGCGGGTGGTACGGCAGCCTTTCTATACTGCCTGTACTATTATGATTCCCTGTAGGTCGGCGAGGTCTTGCGAGGAGGGCACCACTCTGCGTTGGCGAGAAATTCTGCGGAATCCGCGCATTCGCAGCCTGCCCGGACGAGATGGTACTAGCTGATCTTCTCCGAGCAAAGTCAGCATGTTGCATTGTCATCCTCCTTCTCCTGTCAGCAGCCACCATCGCCGCCCTTTTCGTAGCAGTGTGAGCCCACTCTGGTGTTGCCTGTCCGTTACTTGGAGATTCCCGCAGAAAATCCATCCAAGTTTCGCCCTCGCTCGTGGGGTTTCCTCCCATCATATGTCGACGCGGAGTAGACACTACGGCTAGCATATCTCCCTCGCTATGACCCCTTCTTAATGTATCGGGGCCTTGGCCATCAAATGTACCACTATCATCTGTGGCCTCCTCACTCGTATCCTTGCTCAACGTAGTTTGCTGGTCAGAGGACGCACTGTTCGAGTTTGAGAGTCCGGAAGGTCCGGAAGGTGTAGAAGGAGGGTCCATGTGATAATTAAAGGCCAATCTTGGCCGTTTATATTGGCGTTCGCCAAGCGCGGTTTGGTTGTAGTTTTCTATATGAGGGGGTCGGCGGTTCTCCAGGATGTTTGCGTGAGGGCGACAGTGCCGAGAGCCCTTGAATACGATTGCTATGACCGAAGATCCTTGAGCCGAGGGCGGGTTCGAGTCGTTGGGGAAGCTTGAGCTCGCGGCCAGCTGCAGGATATAGTCGCGTGCTTGCTATCGCCCTCTCGTGTGCGGTTCGGCGCAGTCCTCGGTGCGTGAATAGGCTTAGTATGGTCTGCAAGCTTTACCAAAGCCTCAGGACGCTGAGCATGGAAGCTTCACCGATATAGACACGACTTTTAGATAGTACCGGTGAGCATTGACGTTGGTTGGATCAGTGTTACGATTATAGTCGGGTGTGACGCTGGCGTCTAAGGTAGGTGGCCATGAGAAATCTTTACGCTAGAAGTACTTAGGCAATAAGGCAACCACAAATCGAGCGTCTCGATCTTAGCAAGAACAAATGAACAGGAACAATATTCGTCCTATGCTGTTCCGTCGTATCGTAAACCTTGGATGCTGCTGTGACTGCGTACGCGAGCGCTCCCTCCCAAGAGACTTTGCTGCCAGGTGAGATCATGTTTTCAGTCTATCGGGATTTGCATTTGCTCATTGGTACCAGACAAGTTTGAAGTATCGCACAACGAATGTTGCTGCTCATTAAGATATATACCAGAAGTAAAGCCATTTGTGCTTGCCCCCTCTCCACACAGCCAAACCGATCCAGCATTATTGTACAATGGAATATCTGCAAGTGCTGTAGCTAACGTAACAAACAACGGCAACGCAATGCCGTGATTCTGCACTATACCTAACTCCGTGCCCTATAGTCGCTATGCCTGCAAAATCCTGTCTCTAAGCACATATGTGTCCACGATTGCCACCGTCCACAGATCCAACGCCAAGATCGTTTCGAGAAGCAATGAGATTCGTCTCGATGGGAATTATGTATGGAAGATTATGATGAGCTAAAAGCGAATGGATAAAGATGAGACTACCGCGGCATAGGTCTCGTATCGGGGCTCAAGCTTCGCCGATTAGGATCGTCTACCAACTCGGCGGTTGACCCAAGAAAGGACGCATCATCAGGGCTAGCTGTATGGATGTTATCGCTGGCTCGGTGCTGCTGTACGTAGCCCATGCTTGATGGTCGGTCGTTTCGAGTATCTGGAGCAAGTGACCCAAGCGCTGATGATGAATGTCTATTCCGACCTGCCGCTTGGCCAACGTCCTCGTCACCTAAAGAATGGAGCGTGCTAGACGTTGTAGATTCTGCGGTCGACAAGCGAGTCGTCCCAGCTGCGCTACTTTTCGCTCCAAAGGGCAGCCGGCTGGTGGTACTGTTCGAAGGGTGCAACTGCTGGCGCGGCAGAGAATCGGGGTTGTAGAGTCTTCCGTTTGGTTGTGGCGAAGACGGCGGGGATGGCGCTATTGCGGATAGCCTTGGCGCTGGATCGGTTAGATCAATTTTGCCATGCGAGGAACTCCGCCTTGAGCTCTTTCGTGGGACAGTGGGAGGTCTTGATCGAGTGTTACGGGTACTGCCTCGCGATGGACGCGAGCTGGCTTTAGACACGATACGGCTTGGGAGTTCAATGCCGCCTACAGGATCAATGTCTGGCAGAGAAGGAGGAAACTGTGAGATCTGGCTGACGCGATTTTGATGTTCTCCGTCGGATTCGTACGCATCTTCCTCACTGGTCACTGTCTCTTCCTCGGGCATGTGCCGCGTACCTCCACCCACCGCATCACCTTCATCACTGAGATCCAGATCGCGAGCAACTTCAACAGGTGGTTCGTCGGTGTATGGTACATCAAGGCCAATAGCTTGTGCCGGCGATCGTGGGCCGAGCTGAGGTACTCTTGAGCTTCTGACGACCTCGAAGCCCTTGCCCTTGTCTTTGGTCTTTCCCCCGAAGAGACTCTTCATCCATCCAGTCGCTGAAGAGACGGGACCAGTGGGGTCCGCAGGGCCTGTCTTCAGCCGTCGAGTTGGAAGATTCGATAACGCCGGACCTCGAAATCCGTGATAGTAGAAGTCTACTTCTCGGATCGCATAATCGGTCTTTGAACGTCGCGGATCCTCAACATTTAGATCCGATTGATCTCGCATTCCCCCTATGTGAGCTGGTAGAGGAGTCGCTCGCCCGGATGTTGATGGCCCTTCCCCTGCATCGGGGGAGCTCTCTTGTTCTGGGCTGTGCTGGCTCCATCTCTTGTTCGCCCAATCGGCGCTAGCCCAGGAACCTTGACTGCGGGCACCCGGGGAGTAAGCATCGACAGTCGGCCGCCTCGCTCTTGGTGGACGGTAGTACGGGTCCGCGGCCTCGGCGCTCTTCAAGTTGACTATGCCTCCCCGAGGCGATGCTTCCCGACCACTTTGACTCGCACCAGGAGCATAAGAGAAAGCGCTTGCTTCCCCCGGGGTGCTGGGAGTGCGCGGTCCGCCGCCACTATTACGATGGTGATGTCCAGTACCAACACTTGTTGACTCCAAACCTACGCTTGTCCGGCCAGAGCTAGCCCCTTGCCTGTTTAGGAGCACAGCTGAACTAGCAGACATACTCCGTGACCTCCCATCACTGAGCTGAGCCGACTTCTGGCTGCCTTCTGGGCCTAGAATGGCCGCATCAGACGCGAGACTGTTCCGTGCTCTCCCTGCGCGGCGAGGGTTTCTCCGTGAGAGCTGGCGCATGCCGAATACCTAGAAATAAGACGAGAGTCAGCCCATGACGACATTATACCATTGTGATCATTCACTCGCAAAGCACATTGCAGTAGTAACAAGAAAGACAAACCTTAGCGAGACCGCCCCGAGCTGCACCGCCCTGAACACCTTCTTCTCCACCGGCGCCCGCGAGCCTGGCGGCCACTTCGATAACTGTTTGTATTGCGTTGAGGAAAAACCCAAACACCAACACAATGGCGTGCATCAGAAGTATAACGTAGCCTATCCAGCCCTTGGTCCCTTCCGTGACACCAAGTGAAGGCACAAAAGCTACACTTAGGAGGATCGTGAGGAGTCTGACGACTGCGAAGAAGGTGTGATACAGATTCATCGACGTCGGGGAAGAGAAAGGTCGGAACGCGTTTAGTGTCAGGATAAGTATCACTTCGCAAATGGCCAGGAGCACTAGCTGAGCAGTCCCAGATGGTTGGACAGCGCCAATCGCAACGCCCCGAACGAAGGTCAACATGACCGGGACAAGAGCGAACGTCGCAGCGTTATCCGAGTAGGTGTTGTACAAAGGTCCATACAAGAGCACCGTCGGAAGGTCGTCGAAAAGGTAGGATCGGGGTCTTGTAGACGCAACCAGCCAAAGGAGCCAGGCCGCAAATCCAATAAGTGCAACAATCAGCAGGGCTGCAAACACCACAGTCGACGCTGGTGACCTCGTCGCGACCACGAGCTGAAACATGGAGAGCGCCACAATTGGCAGGAGGAAGTAGTTGAAAACTATTCTAATGGCGTTCCCAATTGTGAAAGGCATGTTCTTGGCTCGAAGATCTTCCTCCGTTGTGTGGGTCATGTGTCGATAGCCCCAGCGGCAGAGGAATCCAATTTGTGTAATGACAACGACAGCTGCGAGAATGGCAAGCAGCCATATCACCATACCGGCCCAGATATCTTCCTCGGCAGTCATCCCCACCAGTTGACTCGTGCGATTCAAGCCATAACTGCCGCTATACATGTAAATACCATCCACAAGGCTTGTGGTGCCCTTGCCGTGACTGACAAAGCTCTCGTTAAACATCAAGGCGGACCAGCTGACTTGGCTCACTACCGGCTGGTAGAAACCAGGGTAATTGAGGCTTAAAGACCCAGTGAGGATGATAAACTGGATATAGTGCAGACAGTCACCAAAGCCGGGGGTGACTAGTCTAAGCAGATCGGCATCTCTGCCGTAGTTGCTGCTCCATCGAAAGATGTCGGTTGAACCACATAGACTATATATTCCCGCAAAGGCGGTGGCGAACCCGACCATGATTAAAACCACCAAAGGCAGATACCTCAGGCAGTTGCTGATCGTGCTGCCAAGATCTGGGGTGACCGTAGCTATGACGCACGCTAGGGTACTTTTGCTAGGATCTCCAGATATGACCCGTGATGTGGCACTAATAGAAGTGAAAGCATACGAAGAATATAGGTCATGGGTCACAGAATAGGCTGGTAGCTCCGACGTGCTCCTACGGACCAATGTCAGCCGCCTGAGTTGAGGTCATGAAGAAGTTGCATATATTCAGGGTGACTCACGCATTGGGTGTAAAGACTGGCGCTAGAGGGAACTGCCCTTGTAGTGTAGTGTTGGCAAATCTTGTGGCCCCAAGGGTGTATGGTGTATAGCTGAGGACGTTGAAGCTGGCAAATAATGTGGATGCCAAGTTATTGGCTGGGCTCACGTCCAGTATCTTACCAACCGTCTCACTCTGATTTGTCCAATACTGCGTGTCATTCCACGCTGGAAGTGGTGCTGATGGTGTGGGGTTCGCTGAGCCCGAAACATTGCCATACACGGTAACATTGAGGTTGTGACTCGCAGCAGTGGTGTTGAACGTGGCGTAGACGTATAACGGTATAAACTGGAGCTGAACGGGGTTGGAGTTGATGATACTCGGAGCCAGGCAATTGTCGAAGTCGATGAACGCTGCGGTGCTGTGATCGAAAAGCAGGCTCAGCGCCAAGATCACGAGCATGGTGTGTTGCCAGAAGTAGGCCGGACGTGTCTGTATCTGCCGGTGCTGCTCCGTCGAATAACTTGCTCGCAGCCTAGATCCCACGTTCTCGCTCCGCCAGTGCTGAGAAACCCAGGTCCCCCACCATTGTCCCAGGGCCAATGTAAGAGCTGTAGGGCACCTAATACCAGTATCCCAGGGGCGCGTCTCCTGACTTCCCATCAAAGAGAAGCGTGACCATCCGTTCCATGCGGCCTTGGTATCCATTGTATTCAATCCTCCATCGGTGACGAAAGGCTGAGGGGCACCCCAAATCCCATTCACTGCCTAGGCAGCCTAGCGCGATATGGTACTCAGGTATGTCGGCTCGTTTCCCTTGACGAGGCCAGAAGGAAGGAGATAGCAATTGCTGACGCGAACGCTAGCAGAGGAATCGAATGGCCTTTTCGCGCAATGTCGACTTCGAAAGTGGGACGAAGGCCGGATCAGTGGAGTTGATTGCCGCCCTTAGCGATATCCGCCGAGGCTGGGCACATTCAACAGCGCTGATGGGCCGGACAGGATGCTCCTGGAAGAACGAACGGCCGTCAGTCGTGATAGTTGTTGTCGGCAGTATGGTGGTGACCAAGCTCATCAGCATCGGAGATATTACGGAGTGCTTTGGTGACGCCTCTCGTCAAAAATTTAGGCCTGGAAATTGAGTTGCTCTAATCTGCATTTAGCATGGACAAACCCCGGAGAAGAGCATCCCGGGAAAACATCGATTGTTTAAGTTGTGATGTGGCCTGGTGCGTGGGCTGGTAGGCTGGTAGGCTACCGGTCTCCTAGCGACTCTATGCGAAGGTCGCCCGGGTGGCTCTTGAAGTGGGCACTATCACTCTATCTCTATTTATTGTTGGACGATCACGATCGGCAGACAGGAGGAACAGAAAGCTTGACGAATAGCTCGTTTCGCGTGGGAGCTGGGGCGTGGCACAGGTTTTCCATTATCGTAGCCAAACATGAATACCCATAGTCCATAATTCCCCGACAAATACCATTGCCCTCATGGAATCATGATGCTGGGCACCAGGCGAGTAAGGCAGGATCTTACATGGACGGGTTACGGGTACGCTATCGGAATGTTGACACCCTCGACGCCCAGGGATACGACCGAGTGCAGGCACAGCCTCACTGCGAACGCCAACAGTCTCGTCTGCTGAGCTATTAATACCATCTGGTTCGTATGGAAGATGGAGGGGGTTCCCCATGACAACGATCATGTCCGTCAACCTCAGCCCGCCAGGGAAGATTCCCCACACTGGAATCCGAAGGCCCACTGTCCATCGACCACGTCCTCGTCGCTCGGGAAGTGGTGCAGATTTCCACGCCAGCTGTTATACTTAGATCAGCCTCGGTTGACCCCACAACATACCTCGTTCTTTTCTCTATCCAGGCCTCGAGGTTATCACATGGTTAGCCATCGTCGATGGCCCCACCGCTGCATTGCTGAAAACTGGCGCGACGGAATCGTCGTTTAAAACGCTGTTTCTTCGTTGCGCTAACTTTGCGATTAAAATGCCCAAGGCCTATGGTCGCAGAGAGAAACAAGAACGATTTACATGGTAGACTAGCGGCATATTTTACGAACATCAAGCCCAATCCCCTGGGAACATGTACAAGCACCTTTCCCATCGTCGTGCGCCAAAACACCGAATACCTATAGCGAAAGGTAGATTCCCTGCAAATCCTCGCCAGAAACGCTTTGAAGCATTGAAGAAGGATAAGCGTGCTGAATAATGGCTTGTGCCTTATGCAATCTCCAGACATGGCTCTGCTTCCAGACCCAGCGCTGCTGCAACCTTGCCAACCTTAAACTGGAAGCCAAATGCTTTCTTCATGTAGTCACGTGTCCGGTGACAGAGCCCATCATCCCTCCAAGCACTCCTGCATGCGGTACGCTCCATACTCTTCCAGATGAGGGGTTCTGGATCTATGGAGACATCGTCTATTTTGGCGAGGATCCTCCGCCCTTGGCGCAGATGTGGGTTGATCGTTGCGCCAGGGTTTTCCACGTACCCTCGGTGAGGGTCGTCGGCAGTGGGGTAACATCCGGTGCATAAATAGTCCATGATGCTCCATTTGTAGATGTTGGCATGAAGGAACATTGGCTCGAACGCTGTTTCATCCATGGGACTAGCCTGGAGCATTGCTATTCCCTGCACGGTGCCGTTGACGAAAGCGGTCTTGACACGATGCGGAACCTTGTAAAAAGGCTCGCCAAGAGCTTGCAGAGCAGTAGGAAACGTATCTTTATCTCCCCACCCCGCATGACCTTGAGAAAACAGCGTCCAGTAGTACTGTGGCCCGTAGTAGTTATAGTAGGCAGCTAAGCAGAGAGACTATCAGGGTAACGGTCAGCATGAATCATTGATCATTCAGATATCTGCCGGTAAGGGGTCCGAACATACCCTCCAGTGTCTATGTTTGCTCCACAGGACCTGACCCGATTCGATAGTTATTTCCTCGTTCCCTGTCTGCGCTGCCTTGTCACTTGCGCCAGTGATATAGGGCGTCCATGGAGATGCAGAGTTCTTCCAGTAGTCTGGCCAAAGCACGGCGCCATTCTTCAAAAAAGCCTCCGAATCAAATAGTTTGTCCGGGTTCGTTACTGCTATGTTGTCGGCATCCAGAAAGAGGAATTCTTCGAAAGATGAAAACAGCATTGGGAAGATCTTGAATTGGTAGCCATGCTTTACCAGCGAGACATCCATATAGTCGCTCAACAATCGACATGCCATGCCCTCTTTTTTTAAACCATCGCACCATCCTTCCTTGACATCATTCTTGTCCTTCATCCAGACTTCAACGGGAAGAGTACTGCCCACTTCTCGGAGTACTCCTAAGCCGGTAGCGGCATACTCCGACCATTTACCGCCCGCCAGCGTTATGATGCCCCGGCCCGAATGCTGCTTTGAAGGGTAGTCTGGGAGGTTTAAAAGCAGGTGTTCATGAACCGCACGAGTTGCATTCGCATCGTGCTCGGAGATTTGAAGCCAGCTCTTGATCATCTCCCAATTGGCCTCGCCGCCGTTGACGTCCCATATCTTATGTGGTATTGACGCCGGTTGAGGTGGATGGGCGTCGAAGACCTTCTGGAGATGCAGCCAACTTTGAGAGACCAGTGCGCGATCAAGTGGTCGGGGTCCGACAATGCCAGCATGATGCCACGACGGAGCGCACTCAAGAAGGCCAGAAGGCACGGGAATGGAATACGGACCCAGCTGAGTTCGGAAAATGATGAGCAAGATGATCCAGATCAATAGAACTGCAGAATATCTTCGGGCTGAGCCTACTGACCTCGCATTAGCGGATCGGAATGAACATATTGGGGAGGGCGCCGAGGATGGCTTACCTTTGAGCAGCCGCGCAATGAATCTAGACATGGCCGACCTTGTGGCAGGAGGAGGGGGCAGTTTCTCGCGTGGTAGCGTTGCAGCCAACTCAGGATCAGAATGATCTGGCCGCCTGTAAGCATTCATGACAGGGACAAGAGCAAAGCCTTGAGGAGATTTGTAGATGGAGCAAGAAATTCATGACATTCGTAAGCTTGTAGCACCAATAGGCGGAAGGATCGTGGCCAAACCGCTGTTTGAGAAACAGGTGCAGCGTAACTACAGCGCAACTACAGCGTCAAGAGTAAGGGATGAGGGTTCCTTACGCTGTTACGGTATGCGACGGCATAGTTTACGAGTTACAGGGATTACCGAAGTTAAAAGTCGGATGGAATAACGGCACGGTAAAGTTGGTAAAGGTGGTAAAGTTTGTCCGCAAGGCTGGAGGCAGCCACACCGGCCAATTAATGCCTCGAAGGACGGGACACCTCCGTCTTGGCTGTTGACAATTGACAGCGCCATGGAGCGCCGGCGTGAAGTCTCGCACCCATGTTAGTGTTATTCATCTAAGCATCCTCAGACCTCTATTCGTCGGTCTCTCATGAATGCTGATGTGCTATTGTCTGTACCGCAATGTCTCTCTGTTTGGCCCTTCGGTTATCCTCCGTTTACATGCTCTCCTGCGCAAAACCCCGCCATGCCTGAGAATAGCTCGGCGGTGGAGCAGTCACGCAATGACCGCAAAGCTCTCGGAAGATACAACTGGCGGGCCAAGCTATTCGCAAGTGATAGGACCAAAGGAGAAGACAAGCAAACGGAGGTGGGTCTGGCTACAGACGTGGTAGATTTTCTCAATGGTGCCAGTAGCAATACATCTGCAAATATCCGAATAGGCCCTTCAACACCCGTGTTTGATGCCGCTATCGCACAAGATTGGCCACCAGCCGCAGGAGTCTCTCGCTCAGGCACAGAAGCTGCAGGGCACACTGAAGGACCGTTCCAACAGTCCACCCGAACTAAATATGTCAGTCTTCCAAAGCGGGGAAAAACCAAGGGACTTCGTGTGAGATTCACAGATTTGCCTCCCCTGATTATTGGCTGGGGAGGAGATGAGGCAGACTTGCCACCAAAGGACATATTGAGGGCACGGGAGGGGCTTGAGCAGGGACACGGCGAACACCAATCTGATGCAGAAAACAGTAAAGTCAAGGCTGAAAACTGTCCGTACGGACAGCCACCGAGACAGTTTAGTCATGTCGCTCTGAATATCTTCGAGGATAGTCACCCAGTTTCTCGGCAGAAAATATCGACTACGATTGTCACGTCCGAGAAACGCCAGGAAACTAAGCTCCCCCAGGAGGAGACTGGCTCTACACCTCCTGAAGGAGATTATTCCCCCGTGGCCTCGAACGAAGATCACCAAGACGCTAGAGTATTGCCACCGGATGCTCCTACCCCAAAAGCGGTTGCCAGTGAAATCAAATCCAGAATAAGGCTTGCAAAAGGACAAGAAGTCGACCTGGACGTACAGGTGTCATCACCTTCTTTGGATGAAATAGCTATTAAGCATACTAAGGACTACCCCACATCCAAACCTCCGCTAGCAGCGCGGGCCTACACTCTGTCCGATATCGACTCCATAGCAAACTATTCTTCATGCACTACTCCCTCGCTACTGCCTCCATCGCAAACACAAGCCGATTCATTTCACAGTCATGTTCCTGCTTCCCTTGCACCTCGTAAGTCCTCCCAGCCGACTGGTAGTTTGGCAACGTTTCAGGATTCTCTGCAGCACCGTGACCCTCCTGTCGAAGGGGCGCCAAAGGCTACACCCATTGCATTACGGGCTGTTGCGCACGCAGTCGGAAACGATGCTCTGGACGACTTTGCGCGCCGTGTACAGCACTACGATAGCTTCTTTCATAGCTCTGCGGCAGCTGATCGACCTGACATAGACATTGCGTTCGTCGAGTGGATTCGCGCAGCTATGTGGTGGTTCTTGAAGGGCAGAGGTGAACTTGAAAGCGCCATTCGCAGCAGGCCTCGAAGCGCAGATAGCAACAAGGACGACCGAAACTCATCTTCCCTCCCAGATATCTCTCAAGCTTATGTTGATCTGGCTAAAGCATGGTGGATTCTGAGAGAAGTTACACCTGAGCACCCCAAGCTAAAACCTTATGGCAATGCCGGCATGGAATCCTTGGCCGCGACCATCAGGAGCTTCAAGGAGGAAAAGCTGGCACAAGCGGTAGAGACGCATATAGGGCTCGAAGCAAGCATGCGGGTTTTGACTATGTCGATGAAGAGGAATAATCTCTTGCCCCCTGATCCTAGAATTGACTATCAACCAACGGGTCTCGATATGCGGATATGGATCGCATCCCCATCGCTACCATCCTACCTGCTATCTCTACTTTCGAATCGTCCCACGCAAGCTCCTATTCGCAACGGAACTCCACACGATACTGACTACTCATCTCATGTACCCATAGGCGACACAACTGATCTTTTCTGTTACGGCAGCATGTTTGTGGATGTAACCGTTACTGTACAAAGTAACAGCGGAGGAGGAATAAGGCTTCCTTGCGTACTTTCAATTGTCCGTGAACCTACTCACTGGCAGATGGACGCCATCCTAGCTAGCCAAGATGAGCATTTCTGTCTTGTCATTCAATCAGATAGGAGTGTAGGACCATCCTGGTGGGATGTGGAGTGGAAGGCCCACAAGCGACAGCTCCGAATCAGGTTGACTGAGCGCATCGAAGTGCAAGTGCAATTCAAGGAGCACGATTACAACCTCTTGTCCAGGTTACATGCGCATAATCAGAAAGTCATGCGCAGCTTGGAGCCTGGGTCCGAAGAGGCCCTGCTGTTCGAGACGAGGCTGAGGAACTTTACCTGCCTTGATCGGAGACGTTCCAAAAAATTACCCAGTGACGCAACCAAAGGTTGTCGAGTACGGTTGTTTGAGAGAAACGTCATCCACGTCGAAGGCACTGGACCACGTAAGGTACATCAAGGCTACCGACTGACAGTCATTACTCCGCCAAAAATAAAGGCTTTGAATAGCGTCGAGTCTTATGTGTGCTGCAAGAAGCCGGTACTCTCCAGCTATCTACGTGGAGAAGAAGGCGCACCCGCTCTGCTCTTGAACCTGAACGATGAGGCCGAGTACTCGGCGGATACTTCTTTCAGCGTGATCATGACCTTTGACGATGCGGCCCAACGCGAAGAGATGCATTCATTACTCAGCGGTACTGCTGCAAGGGATTCGGAACGCATTATAGCCAGTCTAGTATTGAGTAGCCTTAGTATCAGAAGAAGGCCCCCAACTGATCACACCACGGGTGACTCCGAAATACTTCCGACAGGCCTCCAGTGGGAGAAACTACGAATCATCAATGACAGCTCAGGGCACACTCTACAGGCTCACCACAGAACGGTGCGTTCGGAAAGCCTGCGGTTGTGCCTGACTTCGCCCATGGGAACCATGACAGATCGTATCAACTTGAGTTAGTATACCATAAGACTTCCAGATGTATGTTGCTCACATTGAACAGGCTATGGAAAGGTACAGCTGCATCTTAGCGTCACGGATCTCAATGACGTTACGCTCCTACGAATCCCACAGGAGGACTTGACCTTATCGATAGCAGAAAATCTTGCTTCAACGGATATACACTCGGCGCTTCGGGAATTCCTCAATCTTATTGCTTCCGAGGATACAATTCGGACTTGGCGTTTCAAGTCTCAGTTAGGTAGAATGACCTCTGGTATCAAGACTGTAGTTACTGGGCCTTGACTGATGATTTTGCAGACGCAAACTGTTTTCAAGCCGCAGTCACAGGGTTCACCGTGATGTTTGATGGGTTAGTCCGACGATCTGAACGGAAACGTATCCTGCTGACCTAAAGATGCAGCCTCGCGAGCAGCTTCGCCATATCGCGCCGCCGAACGGTTGTAAACCACAAGCGGTGGGAAGCCAGTTTTACACGAGTTCAGGTCATTGAACGAGATAAGACCGTCCAGCTTGTGGTCTTCTTCGAGGACTTTAGCAACGGGACCTGCATGAATTTCTTTCTGAAGAGTACTGATGTATTCGAGTCCTTCAGCCGATCTGGCAAAAATTACATTAGGATTGTGGATGCCAAGTTTGCGTTGCCAAAGGGCGATGAAGACCAAACCAGAGATTTTTCATATCTCGACATGCCTGAGTACCCGGGGCAACATGATGATATTGCTATCTGCTTTGATACGGAAGATGGTATGTTATTCCAGGGTGGGCAGCGATCTGGCTAAGGCGGGTCAAGTAAACTGACGGTACGCAGAGCGGAACAGATTTGGAGATGCATTGCCAGCTACTGTGATCAAGGCGTCGAAGATAGCATCTTTACGGAGATAAATTTATCAGTTTTTGAGGAGCCCCTACGGGAATCAACGGCGAACTTGGGGGACACAGCGATGTTGCGTTTGGACCTGGTGGCATTTTCATTCTCAAGCAACTGCAAAGCGTGCGCATGATATCATACCCTCTGCTGCGTCGGAAGGAGGTTTGGACGGCGTCAACAGGAGTTCTGGGAGGCTCTACAAGAAGTATCCATAAAGTCATGGGCGATGGGCCAGAGTCTTCCTGGCATTCAGTGTTTCCTAGCAATGTTAGGGTTTGATGTTCGGGGTTTAATCGCCCGAGACTAGTCCTCCTTATCTTAGCTTGCTCGGCTTCTTAAAAGTTATCATTTTGTGGGGCTTGATTTATGCATAGAGTACATCAAGGAAACTGCCCTCAAGCCATTGCCAGATCCCATCAGGAAGTGCAGTTTTGCATCTATAGAAAGCAACCATGACGCTCCCCCTCGCGAATGGCGACGACGTCGCTGTAAATCCATCCATCCGCACCTTTTCCCCAGCAACGCAAGCAATCCACGCCGACGACCATTTAAACCGCGGTCCAGACGTCGCACCAGCCCTTCATGTCTCAACGACCTTCCGCTACACATCAAACCCCGACGACCTAGTCCCAGCCAAAGATCTAAAAGTAGGCATTTCCCCCCCGCCCTCCCCCCCCCAAAATCCCCCAATCCATCGCCCACCCCTTGTCCAACCCAAAGCCCATCCACCCATCCATCACACACCCCTCCCCAACCCTCGCACCCTATCCGCTAACGCCCATCCAGCAACCCCCCCCCTCCTCCGACACCCACATCTACTCCCGCGAAACCGCCCCCAACACCACCCGCCTCGAAACGCTCCTAACCCCCCTCCTGCACGCCCCCTGCCTAACCTACTCCTCCGGCCTCGCCGCCCTCCACGCCGCCTACGTATTCCTCCGCCCGCGCCACGTCTCCATCGGCGGCGGCTACCACGGCAGCCACTCGGTCCTCAGCCTGCACGCCAAACTGACCGGCCTGCGGACCCTGCCGCTCGACTGCGCGGCCGAGGCCTTGATGCCGGGGGACGTGGTGCATCTGGAGACGCCGGTGAACCCGACGGGCGAGGCGTTGGAGATCCGGACGTTTGCGGAAAAGGCGCACGCCCGGGGGGCCTGGTTGTTGGTCGATGCGACGTTTGGGCCGCCGGGGCTGCAGGAGCCGTTTCGGTGGGGGGCGGATGTGGTGATGCATAGTGGGACGAAGTATTTGGGGGGGCATAGCGATATGCTGTGTGGAGTGCTGGCGACGAGGCGGGAGGAGTGGATAAGGGGCTTGGCGGAGGAGAGGACGAGTTTGGGGAGTGTGATGGGCAGTTTTGAGGGGTGGTTGGGGGTGAGGAGTTTGAGGACTTTGGAGTTGAGGGTGCGGAGGCAGAGCGAGAATGCGGAGAGGTTGGTGGAGTGGTTGGAAGAGGCGAGGGAAGAGGAGGGAGGGGCGGTGGGGAAGGTGGTGGAAGGGGTGAGGCATGCGAGTTTGCAGAGGGAGGATATGGGATGGTTGAGGAGGCAGATGCCGAATGGGTTTGGGCCGGTATTTGCGATTTGGATGAGGGATGAGGGGTTGGCTAGAAGGTTGCCGAGTAAATTGGCGCTGTTTCATCATGCTACGAGTTTGGGTGGGGTGGAGAGTTTGATTGAGTGGAGGACTATGAGCGATACGACGATTGATACGAGGTTGTTGAGGGTTAGTGTTGGGGTGGAGAGGTGGGAAGACCTTCGGGATGATCTGCTCAATGGATTTCGGGAATTGTGTTCTGAGCAGGTCTCCAAGCAATAATGGAGCGTACCCATGAGGTTTTGGAACAATGCCCAAATCAGCTGAACTTCTGAGTAAATTTCTACACTTGCCGTACACAGACAACCTTCTCAGTGCCTGTCCACACTTCCTCTCTTTTCCTCTCCTCTTCACTGTTTAGTCCCTTCTTCGGCTGCATCCTTCGCGGATTCATTGCCAAAGCTAACATCGTCGAGTCCCTCTTGTACTTCGTTATCACTCCACGCACCCTCCTCGTCAGCCTATGGTCGAGTTAGAAACTTTCCATTGCAATCACTAGCGCTGCTTATAACACACCTTCATCCTTTCTTCCAACAGCTCCTGCAAAACCCTATTCTGTCTGTTCCTCTCCTGCAGTCTCCCCTCCAACTCCTCCAGTCTTCCCTGCATCTCCTCGTTGTTGTCATTTAGCCAGCCGTTTTCCACTCGCAATCGGACGTTGGCTGCCTCGAGCTCTTGGATGTAGGCCAAAGCGGCACGCGCTGCCTTGGTGTTTCTGAGACCTTTATTCCTGGCGAAGTGTGCGTTGATGATATGGCGGGGAAGATTTGCCACGAGGGTCTCCCGAGCAAATTTCTCCTCATTGCGTGATCTAATGGTGCATTTATCGGTAGGCATGATCTGGGGTAGGGTGACATTAGCGTATTTATATGCGTCATGATGTGGATTATGATAAGATCACAACCTGGCGTATTGATTTGCGGATAGGTGAGATACTCATGATGTTTTCAAACAAGCTGACGTTTGAGGATATACGCTGACAGTGAACTCCTCTATTGATACATCTATACCAATCTCGAGTTCCGCGAAAGATTTGAGATATCTGCTGGAATACAACAAGGAGCCCTTCGTAACAAGGATGTCTTAACCAGAGGATGCTTCGTTAAAAACGCGCAAGAAAAACGCGCAAGAAAGGCCTGCAGTTTGTAGAATGTCTTTTTGAGCGTGAGTGACTATGAATTGGTTGAAGCAGGAGGAGTTCAGTGTTGGAGTTTGAAAGGATTGCTCGCACTTGCATGCATACAATTTGAGAGCTCAACCAAATGCTGTAACTTACTTGTCTGAGCTCTTCTACCTATGTATGGCTGCGCGCGGTTCCCTTAAACAGATGAAAGCTGCTTTGAGTCGGGCCGGGATTGTGAATGAGAAGATGTGGTTGACCTCATACTGAGAGGCTGGGAACGATCTCCAGCGCCTGTTCACGCAATGGTTCATTCACTGCTTTGAAGAAGCTTTCCGTCCCAACAACTCCATTCTCACCTTACCAGCTCCATCAAACGCGACTTCTGGGATCGCAAGACAAACCTCAATTCCTCTACCTTGCCATCGACGGCGCCGTTTTGAAGTCGTCGCGGCATCTCACATCGCGTCAAAGGCTCGACCGGACTCAACTCGCGCTCAACACAGCATGGAACCCCCCACGACCGATTACCCTACCGAGGGTGTTGTCAAAGCACCCGCGATATGGCCTCCTGTTGTCGAGGTCATCGAGATCCTTGGCTACGTCACAGATCGCAATGGTATCGGCTACTCGCGGGACATCGGACGATCCTCAACTTTCGCTGGCCGCTGCTACTATGTCTTCGGCGACACCTTTTGCAAAGATGAGGATGGTGCATTCGTCGGCATGCAAAGCAACACCGCCGCCATCGTGAAGAGCCCGGCGGAACCTCTGAACTCAGAGTACCTGAGCATACAGAAGAATGGCATGGTAGATTCATTGGTTCCGCTCAGTGGTGATGAGCATCGCCTTCGAAAAGACGGAGAGGTGAGGGTGACGTTGTGGCCGTTCGGAGGAATCGTGGAAGTATCGCCCGGGCTTGGCTGGATCTGGTTTGAGAAAGGCAAAGAGCACGCTGACAAAGGTAACGAGCCGTGCGGTGTTGGAGTTGGAAAAGTCGGTATCGACCTAGTGTCCGGCAAGTTGCACACTCTGCGAACCGAGACGATGATGTTCAACGTAGATGAACCCCGGGTCGGAGGCTTCTCTTCCATCGTTCACGGGGACCATATCTACCTCTGGGGCCATCATGGTAAAGACGTCGTTTTAGCACGCGTGCCGAAGGACAGCCCCTGGCAGCGTGACACGTACACTTTCTGGGACGGGGAGGGCTATGTGCCATGGTGGCAGGCCGCCGTGCCGGTGCTGAAAGATGTTCAACACGGTGCGATTATCAAGTCGTCTCTCTTCGGCAAGGATCAGCCATGGGTGTTTATCGGTTGCTCCCGGTGGCTCGACAGTAAGGTCATGATTGGCGCTTCCGCATGCTTGGAAGGTCCGTGGGAGCCGATTCCTCTTTTTCAAGCAACTGGAATTGACTATCCCCACACTATCATGTACTGCATGTACCCGCATCAGTGGGCATTCGCAGAGGAGGATGGAGAGCTCATGGTCACCTGGAGCGAACAATGGCCCGGGGGCGTAGTGGCGGCGAAGCTGAAGTTCCGGCAGGGTGCGTATGCGGCGACGTGAGTGTTCAAAGGAGCTGAGTCTGAACATGTATCAGAGAGCAACCCCACTTACTGGAAGAGGGTGTCCATCAATGAAGCCCCTCGTAAGTCGAATCACTGGCCCGTGAAGCCGACATGGCGACATGGCGACATGCCGATCTGACTGTGAAGTAGACAAAACCCGCTGTGAAATGATGAAGACTCACGCGGCCGCCATTGCCGCCTATTCGGGCGTGACCATCAGCCCCGAGGGCCGGTGGACAGCACCCGGATTTGCCACGCCGAAAGGCGTCATGCCCCTCCACCTTCGGATCGAGGTATGCTTCACTCCCCATCCCGTGTGCAGCCTGATGACCAATCTAAACACGAAATCCCTGACCACAACAGGGGTCGGACATGGAGAGCGTCATTGAAGGAGAAACGCTGGTGAAGGCACAAATGCAACGCGACCTGCGAATTACAATCCCGTCCCTGCGTAAGTTGTCATAGCGCCGATGTGAGTATTGTAGACTGACGCATCCAAGTGGGAGGCATGACTCCGCCGATTTCTCCAACAACTTCGTCGCCAGGGGGTAGATCACATCGTACTAGCAGCTTCGAACGCGCTTTCAAGCGGATTTTCCGTCGTGGCAGCGGCAGTAGCAACAGCCAGCCGTCACCGATTTTGTCTTCGCCTATTTCTCCTTCACCTGGCCAGGAGATCTAGAGTTCAACGACGACCCTGATGTACCCTTCCATACCAACTCAAAGACCTAAGTACAATATGTGTTGTCATTGGATAGGATTTCGAAAACGTGAGCAAAAAGACATGTACGCTAATTTGTTCAGGGACCTAGATGGGTAGTATGGACACAGGATGTTTGATTTGATGAGGACAGTATGGAGGATTTATCGCAGATCCATGTTTTCCGCATCTAAAGCTGCAGACGTGGGCATCCTTTGATTGAAGACGTCACTCAAATGAGTTCAGGAGTGTGCTGGGCTGGTACGAAAGAGTGTCAAATTGAAGCAAGCACCGTAACAGTCGATAAGTATGCAATCAGTAACAACTTTGAAGCCCCTTCAAACAATTATCGTCATTCAATATTTCACTCTCTCGTGAATGCTTCGTGACATACGGGTACCGGCTCGGTAGGGATGTCGTCTGTTTCTTGGAACCTGCCAAGACCCTTAGCGCGATATCATGTTTGATTTGTCAGCCAGAGCCGCAACTCTTTGTTTCGCGCATTGCTAGGCTCTACAAAACTACACGAACAGCAGCGCAGCTTGCCGCCCACTACCCTTATCTGTGCTCAACCCTTGATTTTGCGCAATCCGAATCGCACAGATGGCGCAGTATCTTGCCAGTATATTCGGGACAGAACAAGATAAGGTGTGTAACGAGTCCACGGCATCTGGGATTCGAAACTAACACATAAACCCTAGGTCAACTGCTCCTTCTACTACAAAATCGGCGCCTGCAGACACGGCGACCGCTGTTCAAGGAAACATGTCAAGCCCTCATACTCGCAAACCATCCTACTCCCCAACCTCTATCAGAACCCCGCCTACGACCCCAAGACCAAGATGAACGCCAGTCAGCTCCAGAACCACTTCGACGCCTTCTATGAGGACTTCTGGTGCGAGATGTGCAAATACGGTGAGATAGAGGAAGTCGTAGTCTGTGACAACAACAACGACCGTAAGTTCCGTCCTCCAGGCTCCACTCTCCTATCGATCCTCACTAACACCCCGTCCAACTCAGATCTAATCGGCAACGTCTACGCGCGCTTCAAATACGAAGACTCGGCGCAAACCGCCTGCGACGCGCTCAACAGCCGCTGGTACGCTGCCCGTCCCATCTACTGCGAACTCTCCCCGGTGACCGATTTCCGAGAAGCCTGCTGTAGGCTCAACAGTGGAGAAGGGTGTGTGCGGGGCGGCTTCTGCAATTTCATACATCGCAAGGAACCGAGTCCGGAGTTGGAGAGGGAGTTGGAGTTGGGGACGAAGAAGTGGTTGCGAGCGAGGGGACATGATGAAAAGAGTATGAGTCGGAGTCCCAGTCCGGAGCCGACGAGGAAGAGATACTGAGGAGTTAATGGCCATGAAAAACTTCTGTCTTGGGCGCTTGTGTGTCGAGCAGCCTTGGGATACTCCGACCCGCATTGGTGACGAGATATCATGAGTAGGGCACGTTTTCAGACCCTGAGACACAAGGCTCAATCGGCGCAGGTCGGGCTTTCGATTTGCTGCGGGAAAAGTACGGCGTTGGAGCGTATGGGATACCAAATGAGACCTGACATGAAGTATCGCAACTGCAACACCAACGACGTAGCGCATACCGCTCTGTAGATAGAGATTCAATATACATTATGTCATTATGTGCCTTGTATGTATAGCGAGTCCGCGCCAGCCATATGGGTATCTAGCGCGCTCCAGCATCGCCGGTGCTTTCCGATCAACAACCAGTCGAGTGACTTTCCTAGCCTCGCTGTCTATGTACCCATGATCATCTATTACCATTATCCGTCAATCTCCCTTTCGAAACGCTTTCGCCCATCCGTGCTGTGCCAGATACACCAAGACCACTATCAATACCGCTATCACCGCGATAAAGAGGAGCGAATAGAGCGTCATTAGCCAGTAACTCCGCCGCCGCTTCTTGTGTTCTCGGGCGAGCCATGACTCTCTACGGACGATCAGTCAGCATGGTTCCCAAATATCGGGAGAGTAAGTGCAGTGGAAGAAAGCTAGACTGAAACGTACGTGTGTTTGAGCTCGGGGCGTGAAGATGATGGGGAAGACACTGTTGACTGGACGGCGGCCTCTTCGTCCTGGTGGACGGCGATGGAGAAACGCTTCCAGAAGGCGGGGTCGCGGACCACAGACATGGTGAAGGTGGTGGTGATATAAGGAGAGGTAGGTCTGTTCGGCAAGGCTCGGTTTCGGGCAGCAGTTGTTGCCAGTCTCGTGCCAGATAGCAATCAATGTGCGACGCTATGGCGCTGGATAAGGGCCAAACTCGCTCTCCCAATGGTCGATAGCCGTAAGGAATGGATGGACAGCTTAGCCAGAGCTCTACCGCATGAATGAATGTCGTTGCTTTGTAGAGAGAAGGAACGAATCAAGTGGGTATTGTACTTTGATATCAACAACTCTGCAGCATAAAGGAGTGGACTGCTCAGATGAAGAGACAAGAAAACCGAAGACCGTCAAGGAGCTCTAGAACCGTCCAACTCAGAAATATAGTACAAACTCGAATACTGAGTGGACAGGAAAACCCAGACCCTCGTGCGAAAAAGAGCTCCAGATGCGGAGCCGTACCTTACATCAAGCCCACATGCAAATAAATGCACCACACCCTCCTCGACACCAAGCAGTGGACCTCGTTAAATTGAACGACCCCAGACATCAGCCAATCACCAAACAGCGTCGCCACCCTCGTCGGCCGCGTTGAGCTTGACCACCCGCTTGGCCAAATCAAAACGGCCGGCCCACATGCAGGCATGCGGCCGGCATGCATTCCTCGACGATCTGAGTGGTGAGGGTGTGCAGTTTGCTGGCAAGCAGGGGTTGCGGAGATTGGTGTGGGGAGCTTTCCTGCATCTTTTGCGGGTTCTCTATTCCGTAGCGTGATTGGAGGTGCATGGAGAGATATCTTGGAACTGGGATCCGGAGCTGGATTAGGCAGGCTCGGCAGGCTTCAGTGCTGAGAGACCACCCCGTTCGACCCTGTATTACATGAACTTGAAACATCTGCCAAAGACAACGAGTTTGTGCGACAGTGGCGCGGGTGGCAGCCTAGAACGCCTGGGCTCAAATATTGTGAGTAGCAACTTATCCCAGGCATCTTGATTCTCGCCTATACCGCCCTTGAGTGTACATCATCTTTCGACAGTTGAATATCTACACGGAGGAAGTCTCGCTTGAGTTCACAATCGTGAGCAAATGAATTTAGTGTTTGAGGCCTAAGCAGTGGCATTTATTGAAGATTTGCGGAGTGTATGAGGTATCTAACCGCAGGCCCCTCTGGACTCGAGTACAGTATCCTTTCCCATTCAGTTTAACGCACCCTATGAATCGTACAAAGCAACTCCAAATAGGTGATCCAGCTTCATTATGCACCGTGCTATACCGTACTCTCACTATGGCCCCATGATCAAACCTCTTTCCGCATTTTCTGCAGACTCTCCTTGCTCTTCGTCGTCGACTACCTCTTCTTTGTCTAGCTCTTGCTCGATCTAGACTCTATGTACGGCATTTTTGGCAGCGTCTACTTCGTCTCCTTCATCGTTTGGAATCCCATGGCCGACCACATCCAGCCCCTGTTCTACCAATTTATCTTCCTTGACTATGCCCTCACTGACCTGTCCCGCTTCGATTGCTTCGGCTCCTCTGGTCTTGAGGCCCGCTTCGTTGTGTGCAAGGCGAGTCTTCGTAAGATCTGCTTTGAGTTCCTGCCAGACTTCTTGCTTCAACTCCTCTTTGAGCGCCTTCTTCACTTCTTCCTTGAGGTCCTTCTTGAGCTGGATCATAAGGTCCTCCTTGAGGTCTGCCATGAGCTTCTCCCTGAATTCCCTCTCGAGCCTCATCAGACTCTCTTGCTTGACTTCTTCAGAAATTGTTTGCTCGTCGTTCTGTTCCTTATTCGTACCTACTTCCTCGGATTCTTCCATGAGCTGGTCGCGCTCGACTCGGTCCTGAGGAGGGCCTCTTTGAAGTCCCTCCTCCGCTTCGTCTCTGATGGTCGCTTCGATAAGGGCTTCGACGTTCTTGAGCTCGCCTTCCATGATTACTGGTTCTTCGACTGGTTTCTGGACTTGAGCGTCTATCTGGGTACCCGCTTGTTCCTCCTCATCCTCATCTTCATCCTCGTTTTCATCCACATATCCTGTATCAGCAGCGAGGAACTCTACAGCCGCCGAAGGACCTGGATCTCCATTAGCAGGGGCTCTCAACAACAATGACAGACACAAAAACCTCGAATGCGACGGTAGTACAGGAACCAGTAGCCGTTGATCCAATCCATGTTCCTCCAGGCCTGCTGTCCTGTATATCCTTCAAGCCCGGCGACTAACATTGCTCCATCTGAATGCATGGCTTTTGAAATGGGCGTCGCTACGTCAGTAGTCGTCTCCGCAGCTGCCACGAGCTCGACGAACGCGTCAAATCTCTCTCTACCCTTCGCTGCGAATTCTATTACGAGCGGGGCCGTCTCCTTAATGCCGGGGATGGCAATGTTCACGCCACAAAACTTCGGAGGCTGGGCGACCACGTGAATAGGCGCCGCGATAATACCGTCGCAATCGATCAAGCCCACGATATCCATATTCTCATCGATGAGAACGTTGTGGAAGCCCAGGTCGGTGTTCGTAAGACCGAAGGGACCGTTGTCGACAGCAGAGTTGCTCAACATAGGCATAAGACTGTTGAATAGGAATGGCAGATGCAAGCCGGTGTCATGCGTAGCATCTCTGTTATTCGAGTGTTGATCTGCATACAGGTGGAAGCGGTGCCCACTGATGGCCTCGTAAAAATCTTTGGCCGTCTTAAAAGGTCCACTGTCGGTCTCGAGCACAGTGCCGATCTCGAAGTCGTCGGTTCCGTTCGTGAAAATGCTTCCTATGCGGTCAAACTTGCACGCCGCAAGCTCTACCATCATAGCCGCCATCTGCTTCAGTAGGCGACTAGCAGCAGCTTCTTCCAACTCTAACGCGTCCGCTGCTGTTCCGTGGATGTATGTGAGGAGCATGTATGGCGCGCCGACCTCTACGTTTCGACGAGCGTTGGTTGCGTAGACTTCGGGAACCGGTATGGTAGTATGTTTTCTGAGTTCTGTCAGCCTTGAAATGTCTTAGATCTTAACAAGTCTGACGCTGTCCCTACTTGAGATACTTGTAAGTAGCTACCTGGCTTTCCATGACCTTCTCTGCACTGGCGGAAATGCCCACATCGGTCTCTGCATCATTCGCAAGCATCCAGATTCTAGCCACCCATCTTACACCATCCTCAAATTCTACCAACCTGACCAGATTTTCCGTCCCAATGCTGAACTTCTCGCTAACCTTGCAAGCAATGCCGTCCCGAATCGAAGAGCATATTCCGCACAGGCTATCCCATCTAGTATTCTCGAGGCAGCGTGTTACCAATGTTTCGATCTTGCCGCCTTCCAGGAGCTGATCTGCGCCCTCCCAGCCTTCGCTGCCAATGACTGGAATGGACATGACACCGAGCGAACGTCCGTGATATCTTTTGCGGTGTACCAGAAGAAGTGCTTGAGCTTGAAGAGGGAGTTGTAAGTCAGATGTGAGTGTTAATTCTGATAAAATCTGTTTTTAGCAAGAGCAAACAACAAGCGGGAGTGTAGAAGCGAGGGCCGAATATTCACAATGCTAAGGTACGGTATGAAGGTGTTACGACGGAGAACCCCTCTTCATTTTTAAGATCACGGAGGGAGTCATAGCAGCAGATGAATGCTCATCCGTGTCTATAAGAGAAAAAGCTGAGACTCATGAGCCTCCTTCCTTACAACTCACATCTACCTGGAAGCCCACCACGAACGACCCACATCCCCAAGGTACGTCAAACATATACGAGGGCCTCCATGAAGTATTAACATATAATAACAGCACCACACCATCTAAGCAACCTACTCGAACCAAACGCTCGGTCTGCATCATGTAATTAGCCCTGTCATCACCACTCCAGGTGCCCCCCGTAGATACATCGTTGCCTTTGACCCACTGACGCCCAGCCTAGAACCATGACGGCCACTACCTTCGACTCTCCGGTCGATTTCAAAACCCCGAACGTCTGGTGCACTAAGTGCAAGGACCCCGTCAAGGCTGGCACGAAGTGTTGGAAGTGTGGCCAAGTCGCGCCGAAGCTGGAACAGTCAGTCAAGGGCGCCGAACTTGTCCACAAACCTGCGGGCAAGAAGAAGTGAGGTGAGCTTCTAAAGTAGTCCTACCACTTTATGATCATTGAAGCTAACCGCCTTATTTTAGAGCTGATGCGAGGTACCTGAGATGGAGTCGGTCCGGGGAGTTCCTTGCGTGCAGATGTTTAGATAGTTGAATCAATTGATCACTCCACTCCATTACTAGCTCTGAAATATAATGCTAGCGTGACCGGTGTTGATACTTGTTTGTTGACCGCTAGGGGGAGCCCCAGGTGAGCATTGAAGGTCAACCGAATAGCTTTCCAAATTTCAGTACTAATGTTATGGTGAGGTGAGGTCAGGTGAGGCTCCTCAGGCGCGACTGATGGCGATAAAGTTACCGAGCTTTCAGCCCTACCAAAAGGGCATCATCTAGGCGCGATTTTCCAGTCTCCAACACAGTTCTATACAGCGTTCCAAATGACGGTAGAGGCACTGCCGTACTGGCTGGTCAACGTTCCGAAGGAGCAATGGCCATCAGAGTGTCCAGACTATTTGATCAACGTCAACACAAAAGACCGCGGCATCCTTAGTACCCCCGATGCTCAGTTTCGCCGCCAGACGTGGCCAGAAGTGCAGCAGTTTATAAGTACGATGCATGGTCTACCACATGACTTGTAGATACTGACTCTTGCAAGAGACCAACCGCATTGATCTCTTCCAAAGGGTGCCTTCGGATATGCGCAGGTACCTGGCCTACAATGCCAAATTGAGAAAGGAATATGGGTCTGTTATGGACTTCGTCGTCAAGGAACGCCTTCGATGGTCAGACCTTACGCCAAAGAATCCAAAAGCCTTCCGTGATCCAGGTAAGTACAGCCAACGCATGGATATGCGTTTGGCCGTTCCGCAAGCGCTGACAAAGGTTTGCTAGATGACATCAAGATCCTTTACAATGACTGGCCATACGGCGTCGACAAGAATATTGTGCACCTTGTCGTGTGGACCAAGTTCGATCTCGAAGACGATCCAGCCACAGATGATCTGACGCCCGTGGCGAGAAGGGAGATTGATGACTACGTCAAGAAGACCTTTGGCACGAGGGTCGCCCCAGAGAACGTGGGTCTCCCGTTCCCAATTTTTGTTTGACATCTCGTAAGTCAGTCTCGTTTGCTAACACCGGCTAGGTCATCTGGTTCAAGAACTGGAGGTCTTTGAAGTCGGTACACGCTGTAGAGCACTTCCACGTCATGCTCTGCGACCCGGATCCGCGCTTTGTCGAAGAGATCACCAATGGCGACGTACCACTGAGCGCCAAGGTGTAGCAGGGGTTGCAGTCCTGAGGAGAGAGTATACGTCCACTGGCTACGACAGAGATTTCATGAGATTTCATAGATTTTATAGATTTTATAGATTTGATATAGGGGTTTTGCATTATCAGAATCCATAGACGTAGCGCAGTAACCCTAATAAGCGTCGATAGCGTACAGTAGATCAAAGCACCGGACTCGTGTAGAAAGCCCTGTGCTGCCGGAGGCACTGAAACTGACAACAGCCTCGTTGTCGCACGAGACATGGTCATGGAAGTTGAGATGGTCATGATTGATAACGCAGAGTGAAAGCTCATGGCATGTGCCAAGATTAGCGGGGCTGCGGCGTCACGGCCACACTGCGTCACCGGCCTGTCTTCCTGCCCTGCTGAAACTCCGGCGGATTTATCCAACTTTAACGAATCGATTTCCGCTCGCTGCCTGAAACCAGTCCTCTCCTGACCACCACCACAAGAAGAGTATCTCTTGTCCATTTCCCTCACTGCGATCTGTACCCTGCTCTAGAGTACAAAGGCAAGATGCACGTCCTCACAGGCCACAAAGACCACGGCAGCCGGCGCAACTCAAGTAAGCACAGCCTGTCCTAGCCTTATAGCAGCTCCGGCAAATGCTATCAACCTGTGGCTGGCAAGTGAGCAATTCTAATGGTTCTTTAGAAGCTTCAGGCGATGACTCAAGACAAGAGTCCACTGGCGGTGACGATGAGACGGTGGTGGAGCCCGGTAAATGATAAACTCCCCCAGAGATGCTCACGGATAGAGAGACTGACTCTTTGAGTTGGTGCAGATCAGGGCAATGGTAAGTCAGCTATCGGAACGCACCGACTCGCAGTTGTGACTAAGATCGTCGTGGTCTTCTACAGTCCTGTCCCATATCATCTCACAGCTACGGCCTGGCGCAGACCTAAGCAGGGTTGTCCTACCCACATTTATCTTGGAACCCAGGTCTATGCTTGAAAGGATTACAAAGTAGGCCACACTGAGGTACATAAGGAGCAATGCATTGCTGACAGGACTATGCGCTAGCTTCATGGCACATCCAGAAACGCTTTTGCCCATGCCAGATATTGACGACCCTGTACAGCGTTTTGTATCTGTGGTGAAGTTCTATCTTAGTGGATGGCACATCAAACCTCCGTGGGTGCCTCATTGTATGTTGCTCAGAGGTGCGGAGCTGAGTCATTCGCAGGGGCGTCAAGAAACCTCTAAATCCTATTCTCGGAGAAACCTTTACTTGTTATTGGGAGTATCCAGATCGTACTCATGGCTACTATATTTCCGAGCAAACTTCTCACCACCCTCCAAAGTCCAGCTACTTCTTTATGGCACCAGAGCATAATATACGAATTGATGGAACCCTAAAACCTCGCAGCAAATTCCTTGGGAATTCAGCTGCTAGTCTTATGGAGGGCATAGCAATACTACGGTTCATGAACAGAGGCAAGAGCAGGGGCGGAGAAAAATAGTGAGTTTCTGCGAATGCTTGATCTCGACGGCTCCTCGATATACTGATCGGTCTTGGATGATGTAGCATTCTCACCCAGCCTAACATGTACGCCCGGGGCATCTTGTTCGGTAAAATGAAATACGAGCTCGGCGACCACAGCTTCGTACGGTGTCCTGAGCAGAATCTAGTGGCGAACATTGAATTCAAAACCAAAGGCTATTTTGGTGGGACTTATAACGCTATAGGTGGGGTCATCAAGAACGAAAAGACTGGGGAAACACTCTTTGAGCTTTCAGGCATGTGGAGTGGAGAGATGACGATCAAGAACATGGCGGTTAGATTTCTCTTGCGGGCAAGCATATGCATCGACTAACGAGGAGATTAGACTGGGAAAAAAGAGCTCCTCTTCAACGCCACGCATGCGAAACATACGCCCCCAATCACCCGGCCTCTCGAAGAACAAGAGGACCGCGAGTCGCAGAAGCTGTGGCATAAGACAATAGTAGCACTGAAGGAAGGCAATCATGATGCTGCTACTGATGACAAAACGAGGATCGAGGATATGCAAAGAGATGAAGCCGCCAAGAGAGCCGAAACAGGTGGAGAATGGCAACCGAGGTATTTTAGAGCAGTACAAGGCGGACCCGGTGGACCAGAAGAAGGCGAAGAGGATCTAGATTGGATCTTAAATGCCAATATGTGAGGCTTTCTTGCAACTCCCTCGATACAGCCGGCAGCTGATATTGTTAGTGATGGCCCCACGCCTGACGCCAAAATAAAACAAATTCTTGCAATAGCGCCAATCCTCAAAGGTCAGCACGCACAACAGCAAACCCAACAGCCGCAGCAGCATCACCAATTCCAAACCGCCCAACAACATCAACAGCCACAGCAGTTTCAGCAATCGCACTTGCCTGCTCAGAGTCCCCAACAGCGATTTGGGGGTCACGGTGATATGATTGATCTTGGTCAAGGAGCCCCTCAGGCACAATATGCACCTCCACAAAGGCCGGCTCAGCAGCAACCGATGCAAGGCACTTACACCTCGGGGCCAGGAATACAGGCGCCGCTACAGCCTGAGATCGGTGAACCGATCGTGAGACGAGATACCAACACTGGTGCAGTCGACGAATTCGTCGATGCGGAGCCTTGATGAAATTCAGCGCCGTTGATAAAAGGAGCCTGCTGTTCAGACCCATGAAGTGTGTTGACACATCGATCGAGGATCAGGTCCAATGGCTCTTTGTGAACTCAACCTGTGCATCTGCGGGTAGAGCATCAACAGCAAGGGGTAAGACGAGTTTTCTTGTGTCTCACTTATTCCCCAAACTTATAGTGAACCGGGGAAGGTAGGTTAGGCGTATGTGCAAAATCTATTTTACTAGATACTTAGCTACCTTAGGGTCGAAGCATTGTGGGCGCATTAGTCTCTACTCTAGCGGACTCGTCGACGTTGGCCGAATGTAAGACAATCTTCTCATGCTTGCTGTGTATCAGAAACGTGGACAGTGCTATGATGATATAAGATCTGGATGCCCTCTGAGCAACTGACCTGTCTAGATTTGGGTATAAGACTAAAGTAGATTCCAAAAAACGTTGCAATAAATCCGTTAACAACATCAATAAACCAATTCTCCTCGAACGCCCGCCCCTCTTTCCCTATCCCGCCTGAACTTCTCATCCCCCTCCTCCCTTTCCTCCCTAATCTCCCTCTCCACATCCTCTCTAATCCCCTCCAAATCCGGCGGAATCACCTGCATCTCCACGCTGGGCGCACCCTCCAAATACCGCAACTGCTCTCCGATCCCCCTGACCAACTTCTCCAAATACGGCCTATCGTTCTTGTTCTCGAACTTGCCATGCTCGCTCAGTGGCGGGAAAAGCGTCTTGTCTGGCGCGAAGTGGTTTAGGAACGGTGTGTGCGCGGGTAGGGATTCGTTGAGCGTGGCATCAATGCAGATGCTTGTTTCGTAAGCCCAGAGCCGGGCAACGTTGCGGGGTGTATATCCACCGCCGCCGAGAACGAGGAGTGGGAGGTTGAAGGTTTTGACAAAGGAGACGCAGGCGCCATGGGCACGGATGTTGAGATTGAAGCAACCGAGTCGGTCGCAACCGAGGGAATCGGCGCCGCATTGGAGCACGATGGCCGTGGGTTTGTAGTGCTCGACGCAGGGGCCGACGATGTCGCGGAAGAGACGGATATAGTCTTCGTCTTCGATGCCGTCATTTAGGGGCACGTTGAGCGCATGATGCGCGCCCGGGTTGAGCGGGTTGAGCGGGCCAGTTGACGACAGCGGGCCGGTGCCGGGGAAGAAGCCGTCTTTGTCATATTTGTGGAAGGAGAGGGTCATGACGCGGTCGGTGGACCAGAAGGCTTGTTCGACGCCGTCGCCATGGTGGACGTCGATGTCAATGTAGAGGACGCGCGGGTGGTAGCGGAGCAGTTGCAGGATGGCGAGCACGATGTCGTTGATGTAGCAGAAGCCGGATGCTTCGGATTTTTTGGCGTGGTGCAGGCCGCCGGACCAGTTGATCGCGATGCTCGATTGGTTGTTGATTAGTTTGCGCGCGGCGTCGATAGAGGCGCCGGCGTAGAGGGAACAGTAGCTGTAGAGACCGTCGAAGATGGGGCAGTCGTCGCCGATGTTGTAGTGGGGGACTTGTTCGGATAGGGATGGGGCGGCCATGGTTTCGGGGGTTACTCTGCGAGGGTATTAGTTGGATTGCTTGGGTTTGGGATAGAGGAGCTGGTACCGTTGCAAGAACTCGAGGTAGTCATCGCCGTGAAATTCTTGCATCTCTTCGTGCGTGGCCGCTCGTGAAAGGTACAGGTCCATCGCCTCGTGCATACCATATGCCATGACCAGCTGCTTTGTGAGTGTGAGCCGCCATGGCTTCATAGGGTGTGACTGTCCGAAATGTTGCCTTTCGACTTCAGGATTTGCGTGCCAGGAGACCGTATACCCTTGAGGCTTGGCGATACCATTGTTGAGGATTTCCCGCTGGACCTTCTCGTCGATACTGAAAGTCGACGTTTGCCCAGGCTGAGGATGCTCGTAGTCCTGCACAATAGCAGTCCTGGCCATGGATAATGTAGGTATAGAAATTGCTAAAAGTTGCAGGGTTTTAGGTCATATTATAACACACATCGATCTCCATTCGTCATAACCATGAAATCCTCAAAGTGTGCTCCTGGCATTCTTCAAATCTGCCTATTCGTTCATCGTCAGTACTGGATAAATCATCGAACCCTCCCATGAGGCTCTGTCGTTCAAAATTTGCCAAGGTTGCGCGTCGGGTTAGCCATCAGCCCTGTAAGGCCAGTCGCAACCTCACGTCGTGTCCTGATATCTATCACGACGGGGTGAAGCATTCTTCACACTTCCCAAGCGAGAGATCTGTCGTATAACACATTTTCTCAGTGAGCCTATCAAGTCATACTCTCAAATAGGCGTCACCAAAGGCTCTCCACGTACTTCTGTCTGACTCCATCGCCACCTCAGTCAGCCACCTGTTCAGGTCATCAAAAGAGCACTACAAGCACATATTTTCATCATATTTAGGCTACAAAGTGTCTTCTGTCTGCCATCAAAAGCAGATATGGCCATAGTTGAAGATGCCGCTTCGGTGTTGGAACAATTCGTCCAAGACGGTATGTGTATCACGTGACCAGCAGAGGCCCTATCTGATATATAATCCAGTTGCCAATCTTCCGGCCGAGATAGCCCATCTTCTTGAGGAAATCCAAGCCAAAGACCGAGTTCTTCAAGAATGCCGCAGTGTCATCAACACACGGGATAACAGTATCCAGAAATGGATGAAGGTCAACGGCACGGGCCAAATGAACCCTAAAGAGGAACCTTATACCAGGACAATCTTGGCAAACTTCGATAAGGCGCAGACAATACAAGAAGAAAAGGTCGGACTAAGTGCCAAGGTTGGCGTACTCGTGAGTGCTCGCTCCCCTTCACTCTATGTTACACATTGTTAACCGCATGACCTAGCTTGACCGACAAATCAAGCGTCTCGACCTAAAGATCCGTGACCTCCAGAACGAAGGTACCATCGCCATTGATCCGACTCTACCCTCCCTTCTCAACCCCACAGTCGGCAACCGTCTCCCTCCCATCTCCACCTCCACTACAGGTGCCAGCACCCCACTAAATCCCTTATCCGGCAACGCCGGCCCCTCCACCACCATCGCCAACAACAGCCTCCTCAACCGCCTCGTGGGCCCACCCTCGCAACTAAACCAGCGCCCAGCATCCCCCGCCATAACCGGCCCCCTCCAACCGCACCACTCCCACCTCCTCAGCAACCTCACCCCCACCATCCCAGCCTCGACCATCCACCTCCAAAACCGCGCCCGCGAATCCTCCGCCGGTGCCTCCGACGCCAAACGTCGCCGCCTCAATGCCCACCTCCCCATCCCCCCTACATCGTCCAACCTGCGGCAATCATCCCTCGGCCCGGGTACGCCCAAAGCCGGAACGCCCTTAACCGCCCGTGGCGGCAGCGCCGGCCCGCGCCCAGGCGGTCCGAAGAAACCAGGGAAGAAAGTAGCGCCGCACCAGCGGGTGCACTCCTTGAACCCCAGCGCCGCGAACAAGAAGGTACGCCGGCCGCGACCCGGCAAGAAACACGGCGGTCTAGGCACGGGCTCGATGAAACCCTCGCCCTCAGATACCGGCGACGACGAGTCCGTCCTCAGCGAAGTCGAGGGATCCGAGGACGAGAATATGTCGCAGGGGGGAGCGGGGAGGGAGGATGTGGAGATGGAAGATGTGGGGGCGGGGGATGGGGGGGAGGAAGATGATGGGGGGGATGATCGGAAGTATTGTACTTGTCGAAGCGTGAGTTATGGGAATATGGTTGCGTGTGATAATCCGGAGTGTCCTTATGAGTGGTTTCATTGGAGTTGTGTGGGGATGACGAAGGAGCCGGTGGGGACTTGGTTTTGTGAGGAGTGTAGGGCTAAGATGCAGTAGATATGGGTTATGGGGATCCGATAGTGGCGGTGGTTTTGATGTGTGATGTTTCTTAGCGGTCACTGAACATGCGGATGAGTGGAATGAGTTCAAAAATAAGGCCACAGCTTCTCATGTTGTGAACTTAACGTTGTAGTTTCTCATCGCATCAATGATGTTTCTGTAGAGTTGCGATATCTGGAGCAACCTTGCCAGTAGAAGGTAACATTATTTGAACAGAGAAGAGAGCTAGCGCCAGTTTTGCCAATCGAAATTCATCCCAAGAAATCATCACAGCGAAGGGTATCTTCCACGCCAGACGAAACAACTGTGTAACACAAAAAGAAAACTCAAGCCCAGGAGATTCCACCAGTAGGATACCTTCGTCCCCCAACCCCTCTCAACGGCCCTCCCACCCTCCTAGTCCCCGAATGACCACCGGCAGAATCTCTTCTACCTTCCGCAGCTCTCGCGCTGTGGTGCACCCCAGGCGTAGCCGGCGCACTCCCCGGAAGGTTCCATATATGATCCAAATCGCGCCATCTTACATTCAAACTTCTAGCGTTCCCGCGAGGTGGTCCGGTCGGCTGTCGATCCTGGTCGAAATACGATTGCTGAGGGCGCTGCATGGCTCCCGCCGGCTGCGGCGTCACAAAATCGCGCGGATCGTACAGACTGTGTGCTGAATGCCGGCGCTCTTGTCCAGAGGATGGCGGGAAGAGTTGGGGCCGATCTTGGTACCGGACGACAGGGCTTCGACTCGCTTCGCTGGTCGCGATGCTTGAGTCGTCGTCGTCGCTGTCAGAGTCGGAGGTAGTAGAAAGTGTACTGGGGGTCGTGGGTCTGGATCTAGGAGGAATATGAGGCGCGGTAGCTTGTGTAGGTGTATGCGCATCGTTCGTCCAGTACGGGTTTCGCTGGTGGTTGTGATCGGGTAGGCTCCGCCGGCGGTGATGGTGGTGACTGTCCGGGGCAAGCCGTTGCTGATAGTGTTGGGGATGGGTACGAGGCGGCGCTGGCATATGTACTAACCCTATGTTTGGACGCACGAATGGTGGGCGAAAGCAAGGCTCGGTAAGGTAATCTGCAGCGTCGACGACCGACCGGTCCTCGATGGACGATTGTGTGGCGGTGTCATTGTCATGTTCTCCCCTAGCCGTAGTGTCTGGCACTGTTCTCTGCGTAGATGCCGCTGCCTCCACCCTTAGCTTTTCCGACACACCCTCATGCCACTTTATCATCTCTGGGTCCGGCTTGTACGGGAAAGCCGTCTTCGGTAAGACCTTGGGGAACTCGCTTCCATCCGCCAGATGTACGATCTCGAAGCTCTTGACCGCTTTTTGCAGTAACGGGATATGCTCTTCTGGCCCGAGCAGTAACTGAACCGTCTGCCATCTCACGAAGCCCTGCGGGGTCAAGGCCGGAATGGATGGTGGCACGTAGGGATCATGATCAGGCTGTAGGGTCTGAAAACAGCCCAGGGACTGGTAAATGAACGAGAGAGAAGCAGGAGGCGTTTTTAGAAATAAGGCGTCGAAGTCACCGTCAACAAGGCGGTAGAAACTAGCAAGCTTGGTGGGAGTGAGACAGTGGACATCCCATGGTGCGATATGCTTTTTCTAATGCTTTATGGTTAGTAACAAGCTTTCCAGCCTTCTATTACGATTGACTCGAGGAATGGAGGCAATATAGGCATACTATGTAATTCGCTATTCCGAGGAGGAATTGTTCGAACAAAGGCGTCGGGGTCTTGTCCGGTTGGATTAGGTATCCCCAGTACTCCTCCGCAGTTATCGTAGCATCCCCCATACTGGCAGGGCTGGAGTCAACCTTTTATGAAGACGCACGGAAGGCTGGAAGACTAGAAGTAGAGTGTAGTTCAATATGAGTGTTCATGCTGAGGCCGGAAGGGCAGATGCCCGGGCGGCCTGGGCAACTCGTCACATGGCGGTGAGAAGCTGAGCCCGCGACAGGGTGGATGGTGATGCCTGCAGGGATCGGAAATGAAGCTAACGCCCGCGGCGATAACCTACGCCTCTTACGTCCAGCTTCTCAGCGAGAACGATTCGCATTCAGCAGAAGGACGTTGATAGTGGAAGACGATAGAGGCTCTCACATGCAATGATGTCGATGAGCTACCTAAGGCAAGGTTTCTACTGGATACCTTATGCAGCCACGAGTGCCATGCAGCATACATAGACGTCACCAGGGTCGGCTCGTCCACTCACATAACCGAGGAAACGAATACAATCACTTGGAGATCTACCCATACCCTACGATGCGACAGCAGCATTTACAGAAGTCCAGCATTTGACGCCTTCCGTCTGAAAGTATATATCGGCCTCTTCTTCCAACTTTGGCGCGCATCTTTCTCATCTTGTTCGGGACTCTGTCCTGCAGTGTCCGTTGACCTACCCTGCTCCATCTCAGCCTCATCATCCTCCTGCATCTTCTTTGTCCACCGCCAATCAGCGATACCCTGATCCCTGATGTTGTGGCTGGCCTTGAAGACATTCCAGCTACCACCGTGTTCGAAAAACGTGTCCATTTGTTCAAGAGATCGGCCAGCCGTCTCGGGATATAGGAGGATGACGAATGGAATGCAGAAAATGTTCAGACCGAAGAACAGGAGCAGAGTACCGTAACCAATGGATTGGAAGAGAAAGGGGGTGATCATCGTGACCACCCCGTTGCCAATGGACCAACCCACAACGGACCAAGCACCACCTTTGGCACGAACGTTCAACGGGAAAATTTCAGTTGGATACAGCCACGGTGTCGTCAGCCAAGTAGCGCCGAAGGTAGCAGTATATAGGAACACTAATGCGGCGACAGCTGCTCCGTATTGCTTCTGTTTTGGACCCTTGATTGATGCCTTTTGGTCCAGGATACCGCCAATCAATAGGATCAAGGCCATGGCGACGGCTCCCCAAACCATGGTAGCTATGTCAAAATTAGCTACTGACATAGCAACACACAATGAGAATTGCACTTACATCGGCGGCCGAATTTATCTAGTGTAATAACCGCGAAGATAACAGAAAACATGTAGCTGAGATTGTTGAAACCCGCCAGAAGCTTCGATAGTTCCGTACTGAAGCCCGCACCCTCAAAGAGATCAACGGCGTATACGGTGATAACACCAATGCCAACCAACTCTTGCATGATTTGCAGCCACACGGCAAGTACTACACGCCATCGCAGTTGCTTGGCATATCTGTCTTTTGGAAATAGCATTGAAACATAGTGATTTGCTGTCGAAGTCTCGAGTTCAAACTTCACGACCCTCTTGATGCCCTTCAACTCTTTCTCAACGTCTTCCTCCCGGGTAGCTTTGAGAACACTCCGAGACTCTTCCTCCCGACCCATCTTCATGAGCCACCGAGGGGATTCAGGAAAGAAGTTGATTCCGATGCCAATGATTCCGATGAAGATGATCTGGAGCGCTAGGGGAGTACGCCAAGCCATGACTTTGTTTGGGTTGAGGTATGCGAAGTACTCAATCCAGTATGCCAATGCAAGACCACCAATATTCTGCAACAGGTCAGCCGCTGGCAACCATTTTGAGATTCACGGATCCTTACCATAAAAAATTCGAGCGCCAGGAAAGCACCTCTTGCCTGGTGACTACTGACTTCTGCAGACCATACCGGAATGACGCAGTCAATAGCACCAACGCCAACACCTGCGATAACACGAGCGCAGCACATCCAGGTAATGTTATAGGCTGAGGCTTGTAGAACAGCGCCTAGGAACGCCCACATTGAACCGAATACGACAGCTTTGATACGGCCACATCGATCCGCAAGAGAGCCAGCAACAAGTGCTCCGATAAACGTTCCTCCGTAATACACCGCCACAATGCCACCTTCAGCGGCAACATTTCGTGAATTGCCTCGCAACTTATTAGCTTCAAGCCGGTGCAGTAGCTTGGCAGGTCATACCGGTAACAGGGGCAATGCCCATGTGTTCCTGATAGTCAGGGTTTAGATTGACTTGAGACATCACCCCCTGATCGTAGCCGTAGAACATAATGGCAATACCTAAAGCACCGATGATGAGCACACTCTCCTGAACACTGCTGGTACTATCCATGTTCATACCTGCAAACAGATTGATAGCATAGTACATGGTCTTGGGATTCTTGAATTTCAGCATGCGCTTCTGGCTGTAGCCCCCAGGAAACCACTTCTCGAACTTCCATGGTTGTGGATACTTTAGACCTTTGAATTCATCCTCCTTAGCGGGTTCTGACGAAGGGCTGTCGAGCTTTCCCTCGTAATGCTCAGTCTCTCTAGGCGCAGATTTCACGGGCGAGGAGTTTGACCTTGCAGCCTCTTCTCTGGGTTCTCTATGCTCTGGAATCATAGTCGACAATAACGCAACGTACCCGAATGGCAAGGCCTGAATACCTAGAGAGAAAGCTCTCAAGGCAAGGGTTTGTCCTTTTACTGGAAGGTCTGGAGGCAGGCTAGATCCTAACGTTGGTTTAGAGCGCAGTCGACATCAATTATGACCCGCAGATTCAGCACAGAACACAAATGACGAAGCTTGAAGGATGATAGATCTTTTGGACCCTGAACCTTCCTGAAGGAAGAGAAGAACGATTCGCAGAGAAACGTGAGATGCAAAGACAAGAGTAACACGGAGATCTATGAGAACACCCTGCATATCCAGATGCCGAGAACACCCTGTCCATCAGGACAAACATGACGTCAAGGAGTTGGATGTTGGGACCTAGGCAGGAGGATAAACAGTTTAAACATGAACGAATGCAGCTGATTCGGGCGTATAAATCGCTATCCAGGAAGACACTCGGGGGCGCGCTTTGCTTGCCAGCCGCTGTCGCATCAATGCACGGTAGCTCCTTGCTAAAGAGAAGTTGTCCTTGCGTTCCGCTTGTTAGCTCGCGTCTGTTCGCACGGCTCAGCGCCGATTCGTTATCTAATACGATTTCATCCTTTAAAGTCCAATGAGGAACTTTGCATGACAGATCTTGGGGTGTAAAGAAGGAGTGTGGTGGGGAAGCGAAATTCTGATTAGAAAGGAGGAGTATCTACCTTAGCTTCAAGTAATCAAGGGTGGACATACCACGACCAGTCTACTACTCACGACTACTGCCACCACGGCAAGAGACCGCCACGGGATCATCGGTCTTACTCAAGATTTCTTTAGATCTACTGGCAAGACGTACTCGGTTATGCGGCCGAGTTATTAAGGACCTAACCTGGCGATCGACTTTGAGTATGTCAAAGTTGCCCTAATGAATGGCAAAGCACGGTCACCTCCACTAGCGCACGATCACTTAGGTAGCAAGTGCAACCTCTTGCACTTTCGAAGGCCGATAGAGTGGAGCCCTTCGGATATGTCGAATACTCACAGGACCTGCGAATAAAGCAGGAAGGTTGGAAACAGGCCATAATGCTATGAACGCCTTAAGCCCCGTAGCATCCTGGTATCTTTCCCGATAACACACTCCATCGCTATGCCAATGCAAATGATTTGAAGAATCTACCGCGCACAAGGCCTCAAGCCAACCTCATATACCTTCAAAGCGCGAGCCAATTTTCGAAGTACTGGCAGTTCCTTGGGTTGACGGGCCCCCCTTCCTCGCAAAGATTGAAGACAGGACATCGCCCGCAGGGTGCTTCGGTCAGACCATTCTCGACGTTCTCGCCGTCGGATCCTCCTACCTGGCGCACAGCCCTATACCCATTGCCATCCATGACCTTCACCAAAAGGCCGTCCCAGCAAAGTACGTCAAGCAGTTGCCGCATTTCCACCTCTTTCATGACTACATCGGAAAGGCCCGATGCATTGACAGCTTTTGTGATTTCCGGAACTGTAGGATACCCAATGTAGCCCGGCGGCATTGGCAGCATGCCCTTGGTTCTTTCTTTGCATAGATCCTTGGATTGAAATTCTTTCTCTCTTAGCTCCTCTGCTTGTGCCTGCGTCAACTTTCCCTTCTCCTTCTTCTTTCCTGGATCTTTGCCTGACGGATGGCACCAGCTTCTGGCGATGACATATCTCTCCGACCAGCTGGCCATCTGGTGCACGAATTCCTCATCTAAAATCCCATCAGTGTAAAACGGACCTCCCGTTACGTCTTCAGATGGTTGTAGCGTGGAAAGCATGAATGTCTTTCGGCCGGGATGTTTCGCGCTCTTGATTTGTTTGATATAGTTTTTTGCCTCAAGCGACTTCAGACAACGGTTCATGACAGTCTGATGGAGGTTGGTACGCGTTCGAATTGTGCGAGTCCATATGCCCTCGCGCGCCGAGGATTCCACGTAGGAGTAGACGAGGGCTTCTTCCGCATTGAGCGCTTTGTATCTATGTAGGAGCAATCATATCAGTATATGAGCCAGCAAAGACAGCTAGAGCACGGCCATACTTGGCAGCATCTTCCTTTTTGACTAGTTTCCAACACAACTTCCCATCCCTAGTCATCATTTTTAGAAGACCCTCTTTTGATAGCTGCGTGGTACACGCTTGTAGTTGCTTGAGGTCGCCATCAGGAATGACATCGAACGCTAACAAGTCCTGTTGAGTAAACACCCGATCAGCGGGCTGGGTTGCGCACCGCGCATATAGGGCATGTTTGAGCTCCTTCGTGCTGGAGACTGCACTGGGCTCGTTGGACGCAGATGCAACGTCCGCCATGTTGTTGATAGTGACAGGATGAGAGATAGCAATACTATCCCTCGGTTTCAAAACCCTTCTGACGCTCCTCCAGCTCTTGTATGAGTGATAGCATCCGTAAGAGCAGAATGATCGAGATGACACTGAGCCTCAGGTCTATGGAATTTTGACAGGGCACCCCACCACGTGCCAATCATTCATCCAGACTCCGAAGGCGGTGAGAAATGTTTAAGTGCACTCCGATATGGTACCTGGGGGTCCAAGCTTCTTGTACTACGCACGGCTTCTTCCAGGCTCTTCTAGAAATTCAACATTCATAAAGTCAACATCACAAGGCTGCCTCTTACTTCTTGCATATATTCTCGACACATTAATGTTATTCTCCTCGGTATTCGGACAGCAAACTTCGTAATCAAGTACCATGGCAGATGCTTTAAAAGCCGAAGGCAACAAGGCCTTTGCGGCCAAGAACTTTGAGGAAGCAATGTATATATCCCAAACTTCACAAGACCGTCGAGCTTGAATTGCTGATCAATGACAGTGAGAAGTTTTCGCAGGCCATAGAGATCGAGCCTCAAAATCACGTCTTGTACTCGAATCGATCAGGAGCCTATGCTTCGCTGAAGAACTTCGATAAAGCGCTTGAGGACGCGAACAAGACTACCGAGCTTAAGCCGGACTGGGCAAAGGGCTGGGGTCGTAAAGGCGCTGCGCTACACGGGACGCAGGATTTGCGTATGCCATACCTTCGCTTGCAATTCTGGAGCTATGTGGACTAATTCTTGCAGTGGGTGCACACGATGCGTACGAAGAGGCTCTCAAATTGGATCCCGCCAATGCGCAAGCAAAGTCTGGCTTAGACGCCGTCAAACGAGCTATAGATGCTGAGGCCAAGGAAGATGGCGTGGGAGGTGATCCAAGTGGTGGACTCGGCAGTTTCTTCAACGATCCTCAGATGCTACAGAAACTTGCAGCCAACCCGAAGACGAGTGCACTGCTGGCGGACCCTGCTTTTATGGCCAAATTACAGCGATTGAAGCAAAACCCGAACAACATTGGCATGGAGATGCAGGACCCGAGAATTCTGCAGGTCATGAGTGTGCTTCTTGGGATCGACATGTCGTTTGGCGCACCTGGTGAAGATGCTGGAAACGCCCCCGCTCAAGGTGGTTCACGGGAACCTGAAGAGGATACTCCAATGCCTGACGTTCGTCCATCTTCGGCCAAGTCTACACAACCGACAAAGGCTCCTGAGCCGGAACCGGAACCGGAGCCAGAGCCAGAGGATGAAGAAGCTGCAGCGAAGAAGAAGGCTAAAGAAGACGCTGAGGCAGAGAAAAAGCTCGGTACAGAGAACTACAAGAAACGTCAATTCGATGCAGCGATTGGGCACTACAGCAAAGCATGGGAACTACACAAAGACATTACATACCTTACAAACATGAGCGCCGCCAAGTTTGAAAAGGGAGATTATGAAGGTGCCATTGAAGCATGCCAAAAAGCCATTGAAGAAGGTAGGGAAGCTATGGCAGACTTCAAGATCATTGCAAAGTAAGCCCTGACCAACAAGTTTCGTAATCTACTCTATCATTACTGACATTCCTAGGGCTTTCGGCCGCATCGGCACAGCATACGAGAAGCTTGGGAACCTCCCACTCGCCATCACCAACTATCAGAAATCCTTAACGGAACATCGTACCCCGGAGATCCTCAACAAACTCCGCGCTGCCGAAAAGGCACAGATAAAAGCCGAGAAGGAGGCGTACATTAACCCTGAGGAAGCGGACAAAGCACGCGAACTGGGGAATCAGAAGTTCAAAGAAGCAGACTGGCCAGGAGCGGTGGAGGCATATACCGAGATGGTCAAACGCGCTCCTGATGACCCACGAGGTTACAGCAACCGAGCGGCAGCACTCATCAAACTGATGACGTTTCCTGGCGCTGTGGCGGATTGTGACGAGGCAATCAAGAAGGATCCGAAATTCATAAGGGCTTACCTGAGGAAGGCACAAGCTTTGTTCGCGATGAAAGAATACAACAAATGCCTGGACGTCTGCAGTGAAGCTATGGAGCATGACGAAGGTGGAAAGAATTACCGGGAGATTGAACAGCAGCAGCAAAAGGCCTTACAAGCCCAATACAGCGGAGCGCAAGGTGAAACGGAGGAACAAACCATGGAGAGGATACAGAAGGATCCCGAGGTAAGTCTCGATTAAATCCTCTGTTCGTTCGAGCTGAGGGTTTTGCTAACTGTGACTTCCCAGATTATGGGAATTTTGCAGGATCCGGTAATGCAGAGTATACTGCAGCAAGCCAAGGGCGATCCGGCGGCGTTGCAGGAACACATGAAAAATGCCGGAATCCGGTCCAAGATCCAAAAGCTAGTGGCAGCTGGGGTAATCAAGACCCGTTGAGGTTCCAAATTTCGAGATTCGGGATCTGAGAGGAGATGGAGGTGTGTGGGCTCCGGTGGCTTACCCACGGCCCAATCATCTTCGCAGGCGATTTGTGCTTTCCAATCGAGCAAGTTAGCGACTTTCCTGTACTGTACTGTATTGCATTGCACTCGTACAGCAGATAGCGGACGCGAATGATAACGTAGCACATGCGAATGCTTGAAATCCGATGATTGGTCGGAACATGGTCAGCGCATGCATTTGAATTCCAGCTGGAGTGTGGAGTGTGCCGGGGGCGTGGTGGGCACTCGTTGGGGCGTGATTGGACCTTGACGGCGGAGCGGACCTAGCCTGTAAGTAAAGCGGTGTATGATTGGCCACCTAGCTCGGCTTCCTTTGCAAGGTTCCTCAGGGTGGTTACTCCATATGCGACCAGAACGCCTCCCGTGCAGCGTCACTATTCAATTCAATCCCAATCCCCGGGACGGAGTACGGAACACAATCCTCCCCCTTGAGTATTGCAGACGAGGAGACCACCAATCTCCCCTAGTGCGGTGCTTTGTACTCTGGACGGCGTGGTGTGTTCACTTGACCATCGCAAGGTGAGACAGCAGCTTCGACAACGACTCTTGAAGGATAATGCTCGGAGACCTCTCATCTGTCCTATCTCGCTCCCACGAGTGCTACTCGGTACACTTCTCTGCTGCTGCGGTGGGTCAGGGTCTCGCAATTAGAGCGCGCTAAACGCCGATCTATTGTCGCTAACAATTCAAGCTTCCTTGGGTGAGAGCGACCCAGTGCTATCGTATCTAAGCCCTCGTGGCTCCTAGCTTCCCCATCCTCTGCTTCGACCCTCCACCGATGCGGTTGCCTTTCGCGCCAGAAAAGCACGCAGAAACTGCTTGGGCTCTTCTGAGACCCGCAGGAGCTGTTGAGACAATACATATCTCCTGTGCCTGGCCTTGAGCCACTCCCGCCTTCACCATGCTATCGAACCTTCAAGCTCACGCCAATGAGCTCAAATCGCAAGGAGCTGCTGAGGCTGCCCGAGATCCAAACAGCAGTGTGACAACTCAGGATGCGGAGCGGGTCATGATCGAGGAGGCGAAGAAGACTGGCGGTGTGGCTCTTCATTTCAATCCGGACGCCTCACCAGAGGAGAAAGCTGCGCAAGCACGTTCCGTAGGGCCCAATCATTGTTCAGAGCAAACATGAACGATGCTAACATAAAGATACTCAGCATTTACCTTCCAATTTCCATCACGAGCACAAACCCAAGGCCGTTGGCATAGCCACCGACATCGTACGTGATCTCTACGGCGGGCGGAAATCTCATGAAACTGATTCATATTGCTTAGGACGATGGGACGGCGGAAAAATACGACCTTCCTTCTCCAAACAGAGAACGCGCTCTTGCTCCTGCTTCCCCTCAGCCCAATGGGAAGCCTGCTGAGACCAACGGACATGTTCCCGAAGACGAAGACACTAAGTGGAAGCATTTTGGCTGGGCTCCTCGGATCGGACCAGGGAGCTTTACCGAGGCAGACGCAAGTGAGAGTCTGCTGGATCATCAAACCTGGGTGGAGAGCAAGTTAGGCGAGAAATTCTATGGCGGTAGGCTTAAACGTAGCTCAACTGTGTCTTTTGAGCAACTGGCTGATGACCGCTTAGACTGGTATCACAACACCGCTGTCATTGTTTTCGCCTGCCTTGCTTCGTGGATTTGTGCTATTTTAGGTGGTGGCCTTGCCTGGCTCTTCCTCATCATGGCCTGCTGTGGTACCTATTACCGGACGTCTATTCGGAGAGTACGGCGCAATTTTCGAGACGATGTGGATCGCGAAATGGCAAAGGCCCGTTTGGAGACCGACTCTGAAAGCCTCGAGTGGATCAACAGCTTCCTTGTTAAGTTCTGGCCGATATTTGCACCACTGCTTTGCGAAATGGTTGTCAAATCCGTGGACCAGATATTGAGCGCATCAACACCGGCCTTTCTTGACAGCATGCGTATGGAAGATTTCATACTCGGCTCTAAACCGCCACGACTGGAGCATGTGAAAACATATCCAAAGGCAGAAGACGACATTGTTCTGATGGACTGGAAATTCAGTTTTACGCCAAACGATACTCTGGATATGACGGCCCGGCAGCTGAAATACAAAATCAATCCAAAAGTCGTACTGGCGATACGGATTGGCAAAGGGTTGGTGAGTAAAGCTATCCACGTCATCGTGGAAGACTTCGCTTTTTCGGGCATGATGAGAGTCAAATTCAGGCTTCAGGTGCCATGGCCGCACATCGAGAAAGTTGAAATCTGTTTCCTGGGGCAGCCAGACATCGACTATGTCTGCAAACCCCTTGGTGGAGATACGCTTGGATTCGATATCAACTTCATCCCAGGACTAGAAACGTTCATCAAAGATCAGATCCACGGTAATTTGCGTCCAATGATGTATGACCCGAATGTGTTCCCAATAGAAATCGCCAAGATGCTCGCAGGTAATCCTGTCGACCAAGCCATTGGTGTGCTGGCCGTCACAATCCATGGAGCCCAGGGTCTGAAGAACTCCGATAAGCTTGCAGGAACTCCTGATCCTTATACAGTGGTATCGTTGAACAGCCGGGCGCCACTTGGTCGAACCAAGACAGTCAAGGGGAACGCCAATCCTCGTTGGAACGAGACCATATTTGTCATCATCACCTCACTCACTGATGCCCTTACTCTGCAAGTCTTTGACTTCAATGAGATCCGTACGGACAAGATGCTTGGCACCGCAACCTTTGCACTGGACCTGTTGGAACAGGTCTCTGAGCACGAGAACTTGCAGCTGGAGGTCATGGGGAACGGCAAGTCTCGTGGTAATGTCCAGGCTGATGTGCGCTTCTTCCCTGTTTTGGAAGGCAGAAAGCTTGAAGATGGCACAATGGAGCCCGCTCCTGAGTCAAACACTGGTATTGCCAGATTTACCATCGAGCAAGCGAAGGATCTAGACGGCACCAAGAGTTTCATCGGCCAACTGAATCCTTACGCAATCCTCCTTCTCAACAAGAAGCCCGTACATACAACGAAGAAGCTCAAGAGGACAAACAATCCTGTCTGGGACGATGGTTCGAAAGAGTTCCTCATTACGGATCGTAAGGCAGCTAAGCTCGGTTTGGTTATCAAGGATGACCGAGACCTTGGGGAAGATCCAGTATTGGGGACTTGGGGCGAGGTCAAATTTGACGACATGATTGAATCCGTTGAGAAAGGGCAGGCGTGGTACAATCTTGGTGGCGCGAAGACTGGAAGAATCCAGTTGATGTTGCAATGGAAGCCCATCGCTCTGAAGGGTATCACTGGTGGATCCGGTGGGTACATTACCCCTATCGGGGTCATGCGATTACATTTCCAGAATGCCCGTGATGTCCGTAATGTCGACACCATGGGCAAATCAGATCCTTATGTGCGCGTGCTTCTGTCCGGGATTGAGAAGGGTAGAACAGTCACTTTCCAAAATGATCTGAATCCAGACTGGGATGAGGTAGTTTACGTGCCAATGCATTCAACTCGCGAGCGTCTTACGCTGGAGGTTATGGATGAGGAGAACGTTGGAAAGGATCGCTCACTAGGTCTCGTTGAGCTTGCTGCAGCCGATTACATCCACCAAGACGATAATGGCGAGTACGAAGTCAAAGACTCCAAACGCCAGATGTCCGAACCTCTGCGGATGAAAGGCAAAGGGGTTCCTAAGGGAACATTAAATTTTACTGTTTCATTCTATCCCACCTTCGATATTGCGGATCCAGAAGATGAGGAAGCCGAAAAGGCTAGCCAGGAAGCTGATGGGGCGGAACAATCAAAGACTGGGATGAGAACCAGTATCGGATCGCAGGCGAAGCAGAGCATCGAGAAAGATCCAGTCGCAGCGGTAAATGTCAAAGCTCAAACTCTTCGCGAGACTGGTACTAACCTCACCCATCAGCTGGTGAATGGGAAGGAGCAAGAACAGGCTGAGCCTGCTGATGTTCCGAAACCACAACCAAAGCTCCACCTTACACCAGAAGATCTTGTCAAATATGGTAAGTGTGACCGGTCCCCGTAAGATTCTCTTTAACGTGGCTAATGAGATTTTACGTACAGAGTCTGGGCTTCTTATCTTCAAGCTTATAGAGGCAGATCTAGCTCATTCCAACGTTCATGTGGAAGTGGTTATGGACGATATGGTATTTCCCTCGTATGTTTCTTCGAAAGCTACATCTCGACACACCAACTTTGGCGAAAGTAAATAGCTTCCTTGCCCATATCAGGATCTCACAAGGCTGACAAGGTGCCACAGCTGGAGACGCATTTGTACGAGAATTGGACGTGTCTAAGATTACCTTGCGTCTTAAGGAAAAGCATGACAAGAAAGGCGAAGATAATCCAGACCAGACGATTGCTAAACTGGTGGGCAATACACTGGATACCCTACAAAGATGTCTGGTCAGTATCCGTGTTGCCTCTGAAGTTTTAGATCCGAAGACTCACATGCCGTAGTACAAACCCACCGAGTTAACCCTAAAAGGCTCCGACGGGGCTATCAGCAGAGTTACTGTGAGCCTGAAATACTTGCCAGTCAAGATGCATCTGGATCCCAGCGAGAGTATCAACAATATGGGTAGCCTTCGCGTCGATGTTCTAGACGCTGCCGATCTACCATCGATGGACCGCAATGGATACAGTGACCCATTTTGCAAGTTCGTATTGAACGGAAAGGAAGTCTACAAAACGAAGATTCAGAAGAAAACACTTCATCCCGCATGGAACGAGTTCTTCGAGGTTCCGATCAGTTCACGTACTGCTGCCGATTTTCGCGTTAGAGTCATGGACTGGGATCTTGGCGATAAGGATGATCTTTTAGGCGCAGCTGTCATCAATCTCACAACGTTGGAGCCGATGATACCGCAGGAGATGAGGCTTGCCTTGGATGGTAAGTCTGGCGTAATCAGACTGAGGCTGCGTTTTACGTCCGCCTACGTAACACGATCCCGGCAAGGCTCGTCCACCTTCTCCGGGACCTTCGCTACTCCTGGCAAGGTTGTTGGTGCACCAGTCAAAGGGGTTACTATGGTTGGCGGTGCTGTGGGTGGTGGGGTGGTCAAAGGAGCTTCTTTCCTCCGCCATGGCTTCAAGAGCAGAAAAGATAGCCGCGAAGTCAGTAATGGCTTCGTTGAGCCTCCAGAGGAGGAGCAGATCACAAACGGCGTGAACGGCACGAATTGGGATTCCATGGGTACGCCCCCACAGGCAGCTCCAATATTCGATGGAAGTCCTTCTCTGCCTCAAACTCCCCCCTCGCATACTCGGTCGAGAAGCTTTGGGGCCGGCAGTCTTGCGAGCGCGGCGGGGGCCACTCCAGGTAAACCCGAACAGGGTACCGCAATGCTCAGCGTCTTGTCAGCTTCGGGCTATCCCGCTTCCGCCAAGGTGCAGGTACACATCAAACAGGTATCTCCCAAGGGCGCCAAGGAGGTGCACAAGACCAAAGCCGTCAAGTCCTCATCCGGCCATGTGCAGTGGGAGCAAGAAACGGCCAAAGTCAACTGTACACCTGATACGCAATTCCAGATTCACGTCAAAGATCATACCATGTTCGGGGGAGACGACCTCGGTGATGCATTGTTTTTCGTCGATGACTCCTCGACCGGCAGTGAAAAGACCGTCACAGCTGGTGAGGGCACGGTTGTGCTCAGATCCAGCTTCACACATGGCGACGCTGGCGGAGTTAAGGATAGTCCGCGCAGCTCAGCGAGAAGAAGTCTTCTTGGGAAAGGAAGGTAGAGACGGGGGGTGGTGTGAAAATTGTTTGCCTGGCGGTGCTCATTGACTCGGAGAGTTGCTCATTCACTCAACCCTACAATTGCGTGCTTCTTCTAGACTTGATACCACTGCTGCGCTTGTATTTTAGCACCTATTGAACTCCTCACGAGCAATCCGTCATTGATTTGTTGTTTGTGTTGTTGCGGATGAGTCAATTGCAAGCTCTCCTAATTTGTTTGACCACCTTCGACTAATCTGCAGCATAGGGACGGCTACTATTGTGTACATTTTTAGGTTCATCTTTCCGCACCATCACACTTTTACTGTTTGGCCTTGCTCTTGTTCTCCAGAGCACCGATCTATTGCCGTGGGTCACGGAGGCGCCTCTTGGACGCAATAGTAACCAAGCGGCAAGGGCGTCACATGCTTGGGTGGTCACATGCTTAGGGCGTCACATGCTTAGGGCGTCACATGCTTAGAGGATCACCTGCTTTCTACGCTGCTGCGCTGGATTTGAATGCTGAAAGTGGACATTTGTCCTTTTTCATGCTTCACCATGCAGACATTCACCTGATCGGACGGCCAGCAAGGCCTCATGATCACTATTCACCGCCGGTGTCTTCTGTCTGCTCATTCATAGTGTAGTTGAGGCCTGCATTCACATTGTCATCTGTGGTTATAAAAGTCATCACCATCCAAGTCACAAACTTCCAACCCCCTACATATTTGCACCGCACACTCTTTACTGCATTTTGCTGCTGTTGTGCTACGCAGGCTTCTCTACTACACAGGCTTCTCTACTACACAGGCTTCTCTACTACACAGGCTTCTCTACTCCGCAGGCTCCTCTACTCCGCAGGCTTCTCTACTCCGCAGGCTTCTCTACTCCGCAGGCTTCTCTACACTCTGCAGGCTCCTCTCCTGCGCAGGCTTCTCTACTCGACTCAACAATCTCACCAGCAACCAGCAGTGTCGTTGGTTGTTCCACTTGTTACAACTTGACTGACCTTTGTCTGCTACATGACAACAGTGACTCAGCACATCCTGTTGAACTTGGCATGAAGCATGGCCTTGTCAATCAATCACCATATGTGGATCATCCGTCTCTGTATCATTTTTCACAAAGTCGTGGCTGTTTCTTAAGACGATACTTCTACTACGGCTCTACTCCAAGTCAATAATTGTGACACTGTATATTACTACATGCGCGCTTGGATATGTTTTGCAAGCGAGTTCTATTTGATTCGAACATGAATGTTAACGAATGAAATAGATTTGGAGACGGAGGCGGCAGCAGCTGCAGATGAGCGTATTGTCTGAGGCGCCGGTTCACCGGCAGTTAAACTGACATGCGGGTCGGTGGAGGTCGGTGGAGGTCTATACGGCTGAAAGGGAAAAGCCCTTCCTACTCCACGGGCGTTATCGCCCAAGTCCGTGGGTCTGTCTCTCTGCCTCCGTTTGGGTACTGCGCTCATGGCTTCGGGCCGTTTGAGGATTGTGTTGTTGCGGGCCGCTTTGGCGGCTCATGTGTTAATTGCCCCCTGGGGGCTGCTCCTGGGGGCTACTCCTGCTAACTGTCATTAACCGCTTACAACATATTCTCTAATACAGAGGTGGTTATAAATTTTTTTATCTCATTTGTGTTACCTTTCTATTTACACGCTAGTCGCCATAATCTACCTGTGCATTTCCTCCCCGGCTATGGAGACGCTGCTGTCATTTTTGGAAAACGGTCACTTAAAGCCTTCGGGAGCTCCCTTTTTTTCATTTATATCAATTTATTTATGGCTGTGAGTAGTTATTTCCATTAATTACCGTTTCAATATAATTAATTGAATCAACTTCTATCAAATAGTCATAATCAATTGCAGAAATGCAAACAAGTTCAGCATTTAAAATGCCAGCCACCTTGTCCATCTGCCCACCATGGCAGACAAAGTCGGTTTTTCCTTGAATCTTATACCAGTGTGGATGTGACTAGATACTTCCACCTCCAGTGAAAGTGATACAGCCTTATCACTCCCCACCTACGAAGCACCATCAGAGACCCGACCTGGTTTTACCAGGTCTATCGTGCCTGGCGACATTTACATTTGTCCCGGTTGCGAGGAAGAGTTTGGGGAAGAGTTCGGGGAAGAGTTTGGGATCCGGGAGGATGAAGAAAAGCGCCAGATCTGGGTAGTGATGAATTTCAGATCAAGAGGAGATTTGAGAAGGTCGCCAAAAGGCTGGCAGATTCGGTCCATTTTGAGCCGCGAGAAACGGGATCATGATGGCACGCGTTCTAGGAACTCAGATCAGTAAGAAGAATCCGTTTTGATGCCTGTGGAGCCAGCGGAGCCGGACACGGAGCCTTTCCGCTGACGTTTTGTCTTATGGACGAGAAACACCAAACGCGCAGCTCTTCCACAAACGCATGATCATCCCGACAGTCGAAAACTCAAGTGGAAGAATGACAACCGGCGTGGGAGACGTTGTCAGTACGTCGTTTGAATTTTGCTGCGATAGAAACATGAATTTTTATCGCAGTCAAACAATCCGGCGCCAGCGGTTATGAAAGGAATTAGAGCACTACCATACTGTTGTCACCTATATCAGAATCAGTATTTCGCCATCCTCCTTTTGACTATATCTATGCGATCTTTCAGTGACAGGCTCTTCAATCAAGCGCTTGTTCTTCTCTAGACGCACTCAGTCTATTCGCCGCTCCGCTGCCGGCTTCCCCACCGCAATGCATCACGCTCACTCCACACACACCTGAGCCGCATTCCCCGTCTTCACTGACCGCATTTGCGGCGCCTCCTTGCCGGCATTCTCCTCGCCGCATCAGGAAACGCCGGATATCGACAAGCCGCCGGGGAACAAGACCGAGCTCTGACATTGAATCAAGATAAGTATTGAGTGTAAGGGGCATAATCCGTCTGTGAAATGGAGGCGTGAGGTTTGGTACTGGTGTATGGGACCAGGGAAGATATTTATATGGTAGAGGTCCTTCATTATCAAGTGCGTGACCACTGTTTCACCTTCAACCGCACTACATCCTTTAGCACAACATTGCCGCCGTACGAGAAACCGGACTGGGCAGAAAAGCAGAGAATCATTGCTTGACGGGAAACCTTTGGTCCACATACTGTTCTTCTTGAACTAGTTTCAAGTCGCGAAACTCACTCAGCCGACAACTAGATGCGGTCTTCCAGCACGGAGCGACCTATGCAAATCTGGAAAGGTTCACTTTAGCGGCGGAGACAGTGTTAGCAGCATAGATGCGTGCAGCGGCATGATGAGCGCCATGGCGAGCGCCTAGCTGAAGCAGACAATCCGGGCGGCGCTCCTTCAGTCACCGGTGTCACTGGGCCGGATATTTTTTCACGTATCAGGAGTGCAGCTTGCTTGAGAGTCTTTATGAGCCTTCTCACCAAGTGTCAGCTTCCAGCTGCGATACCGGATACACCAACAAAGCAAAGAGTCAATGACGTTGGTCATATATTGAGTGTTCCGCCGTCGCCGTAGCTGTTGTTGGCAATGACTTAGTCGTGTCTACTCAAGATAGTTTTACAGAATCTGAAAAAAAAGATGAGACGCAGATCTGTTAGAGCATTCGCTCACCTAGTAGACTACCACATACAGGATCGCATGAGGGCCGAAAGTGCTTGCATATGCGTTTCATTTTAATGCACAAAAAGGCTGACTGCGAGAAAGACTTGGGAGTGAGACCAAGTTTCGAGCTCTTGCGTCAGTTTGTTGTCCCTACTCTATACCTCACTCACTTTACTTTGCGTAAATAGAAAAGCATCAAACTATATCGGAACATCAGATCCTTTCCAATAAAGAGACGAGCGTCTCTGAAGACCAAGTGAGATGGTCTATCTTCTACTTCCTAAATTGGCCTCTACAACTTAAGTGCGGGTCATTGCGGGGATCGACAACACGAGAACCTAGTCCTTTACCTTACCAGCGGCTGAATGCACCTCATTAAATGCCATCTTCGAGTCAGTCAGCAAGGTAGGGGATGCCATTTTCCCCTTCGAGGAGACGACTGCGTGGGGAAGAATAACTGGAATAGCGCCTTGGTGGCGAATCGGCGGCTGCCATGCTGTTTCAAGGTGCTTGCTTCACAAACGGTACCCACAATTCGGCTGGACCCTGGATAAGACATTTCTCAGGCCCGCCCGATGCAACTGCCGAAAACTTGATCAGGGTAGTCACGGAGGCAGAGCTGCAGCAACAACCTGCATGCCAGACCCTGTCATTGGCTCAATGCTGCTTACAATGTCGAATTGCATCAATCACTGTTCGCTGATTACGATACAGAAAAGCCGTGTCTTCACTTACATCTAGATGCCTATGATACGGGAGTATGACCGAGCAAGGAGCCAGTGCAAGCAGTACCTGTTTTGCACAATGTTCAATTCCCTAGACATGGAGACAGTAGCCATCACTGCGGCAGAACACGGCGCCGAGAGATGCCTTCAGCAGACCCATGAATGTTTTGACAGACGGGATAGAACCTAACAGAGCAGACGCCAGGCGGAGGAGCCTCCGCAACATTCCTTTCTTATGGCAAGCAACACAAGGGAAGAGCTAAGAGAAACCTAACTTATTACTCCTGGCAGAAACATTCTTTATTTGGCTCTTTCATGTTTCACCGAGAAGGAAAGTCATTACACAAGAGGATGTGCTGTTTGACAGAATGACACTCTTCTCGATTTACTCGCTTTTACCACTTGCACGGCAAAGTGAAGACCAGACCTAAAATAAGGAGTGATCCAGATTATTTGCGTGCACGACCCACTCTAAATACCATAGCAGGCTATGTAACAACTAGTTGCAAGCCTGGCTCTACACAGTCGACGTCCGACTCAATTCATCCACGCCAGCCTTCAGTTGAAGAGAAGCCAACATCTGAACAGTCTGCACTGTCAGACACCAGACGCTAGCGAGATACTACACAGTTTGATGATGAGTATGTCTATAGACGAGATAGACTGCGATAATTGTGCCACTGACTCCTACTAAGGGCTCCTGTATGTTATCTTTGGAGTCAGGGATGAGTACAGGGTTCACTCCATACTCAGCTGCATCTATTGTAAGAGATGGTGCTGACCTCTTAGCCGCATATTATGGACGACTTACACCGCCGTGCTGGGCAAGTTTCCTTTCTTCAAGGAGATGATTGTGTCGATTTAGAAGGACCTTTGGGTTGAAAGCTGTGTCAGCTATTGTATTCTTCCATATATACAAAACCTATACCCTTGGTCTACTACCTGTTCGGGGCAGGTGAGGTGATGTTGAGTGATGCCAACAACGGTATGTTTTGTCAGGACTGTTCTAGGTGTGCGGAAACTGACAGAAGAATAGAATTAACCTTACATCGCAACATTGAAGAAGGCCTTGACTCTGGAAAGATTGTCCTTATTCCTCTACCCCCTGGGAAAGGTGAAGAGACCAAATGGAAATGTGTTTTAACAGACAAAAAGATAGGGAATAAAATGGTCTATCCTGGGATCAAGTGGAGGGTCAGCTCTATCTATCTGTTTATTAGATAATTAACGTTAAAAAGAGCAAGAACAAGGGGTTCACCGGGAGTCGAAGTGGCAAAGCTAGGGAGAAAGCAGAAGAATCTAGTAAGTCAGAGCTGCGGACAAAACCTAGCAACCGAGAGCTGCAGATAAGATGACTCTGCAAGTAAGAATTCCGCGAAAGCAAAGAAAATGAGGCTTCCGTGAAAGAGAAATAAGTTATCGATCCGAAACTCCTAAGGGACTTCCCGCCTCGGGGACCCGCATCAGACTTAGAGTTGAAGGAGTATGAAGGACTTCAATTAAATCTACGATCGACACATGGCAGCTTCCCTTCCCCTGTCTATCGTCTCTCTCGACTGGCGTCAGCCCATCGACTCAGCTGTGCTCCTCAATAAGATCCACAAAGTGCTGACGGCCGTGGATGTCGACGGCTTCTATCCAATTGAACTTCCACGACGACTGCCGCAAGTGCAATGGCCCTTAACACTGTGGACGGCGTGCGAATGATCGTTCGCCACCTGATTTTCAAGAACAAGCATGTCGCTGGTCAACTGATGTACTTCATCAGACTCATGTCCGTGGGATATAAATTCGTTGAGATGATTTCACATCACCCAACTCAAAAGATGAGGTTCGAGTACCTGTGCAAAAGCGAAGAGTTCAAACCGCTAATGGTCAAGAAGATGGTTCGAGATTGGGCCTTGACGCTCAATATACACCCATTCTCCCTCGGCTTGTTGCATGAAAATCCGGGCTCCCTGTCCCTAGCGGCTGGGGTGAAAAGATGTAAAGACAATTCCAAAGAATACTTCAAAGGAGGAACATCGGCCATGGTACCCTCATGAACTCAAGTAAGAAGACTTCCACTAATCCTATATGGATAAAATCAAGCTAGTGAAACGAAGGCCAGATGACACTGAGATCCTACAATTACAGCAATAGCCAACCTAATAGAGAGGCACTGTAAGGCTCCCTACGCCTTATGATACCGGGAGAGTTAGCTATCTAGCTTCTACCATGTCGCGGATCTATCCTTTCTATTCAGAAAGTCCGCAAAGATGTGCAACTGGCTTTTTGTAGTTTTCGGTGCTGCGCCTGGGTCTATCTTCACCGCCATCAAAGTAACTCAGTCGATCTGCTTCCTGATCGCTGCATTCTTCATCTTGTACCCACAATACATTGGGACTACAACTGAGCATGAGAAGGTGGTTGCTGAACTTCGGAACCACTTGAGCTCCAGGAAATGAAAGCTCGGAACATGGCGGCCAAGCTTGAGAGACAACGTACGGATCGAGCGACTGCAGATGCGGCGCATGAGAGAGAGCTCGCGTTCTGGGGGCGACTTACGATCGAAGAACACGATCCAGAAGACCCCTAAAGCGGACTCCTTTTGAAGCGCAGCGGATGTCGCATTATTGACAGTTCTGAAACCTGAATCCAGGCTCAGCGGAATTATGGTTAGACTTCCCTCAACAAGGACTGAGTACCAATCAGGCCCAGGCAACAGTAATAGAGAAGGCAAGCTGGAAGACGAGGACGGCGGCAGATCATGTTAGGGCAAGGACACCGGCAAACTTCATGTACGCAACTTTTTAATGCAGCTGCAGACCAGGCAGAGAGGCCTAGAAGCAGCGATGACATGCGCTGACAGTCAACTGGAACCACCGGACCACAGCCGTCATAACAATCGCACGTCGATTCCTCACCCGCATCAAATACTCTTAACATCAGCCTGCTTGCGGTCATGAGCACATCTAGCGCTCTAACGACATCGCCCACGACGGCCCCGAGAAAACTCGATGAACACGCCCCACACCCCTTATTTAACGGAAGAGAGGTCAATGACTTTGGTATGGTACAACTCGTCCTTCAAGAAATCAGAAGTTGCAGAGACGGGCGAAACTTAGCAGAGACCCTAGCCATAGATATCAAGAGAAATGATCAATTGCATTCAGAGACAATCATCTAGAGCGAGTACAGTAGCAGTTGATAGTTGAAGCGATTACTGTGGGGAATGACCGTGCTCCGGATGCTTCCCACTGCATGCTAAGACCCACCACAAGGAATATTGGACGGCATCTGTTGTAATGTTCTCTCCAACAGACTTTGGCAAGCTGGAGATTTACTCGAATTCTGAAATCTTCCATCTTGGTATTGGTGGAGTTTGGAAATAGGTTTTGTAAAGGTAGAAGAACTTGAGATGGCTAGCGGGTTTTTTTGGACGCAAGCCAGCGCATCGAGACTGGCAGAGGAGGAAGACTGCAGAAAAGCTTGAACGAACCCTCTGACTCTGTTCAGCTCTTGGCAAACCCTTGGCGCTGTGGTTAAGAAACGACAATTCCGTAGCCGAAATATTTTTCGCTTGTTAGCGGCATTGGAAGCTCTCCACCTACGAAACAGTAGGTATCGTGGAGACTCGAAGGATCGGGAGCGAAGAGCATAGCAACGTGTACTGATACTTTGATGATAATGATGACTTGTGCCTGTAATTGTCGTGCAGTCAGCTGCAGTTTCAGATCAGCTCCTCATTGCTCCGTCTATTGATCGTTGTTGATTCTACGAAAACAGGTAGTCCAATATCACCGTCAATAAGACCAGGAGAGGAAAGACGACCGAAGTGGTCTTGGTTCTCGCATCCACATTGAGCGGATAGGAAAGTCCTCCCACTAAGGATTTCTGAATGCCTAATATAAGAGTCTATATATCGGATAACCATCTGAAATCGGGCATTTTGGAAAATGATAAACCAAATTTCTAGTTTGGGAGTGGACAGGTAAGAAACGGCCCATTTCGGTACCGAGCACTGAATCGTAGTCTTGACTTCCCTGTGGCGAACCAGAGTATCGTGGAATCCCAGCCTCCTTGTGCATGGTATCTATGTGGAAGCTGTAGAGTACCGAGTGCCACGGGCACGAGTGTCGTTGAGTAACTGGGTAGAAGGTTTGCCATGTCTATTTCGGTCAGATTGCAATTGGTCCATGTACACTGCATTATCGGCTCGACCTATGAAGCGACGACAATAAGGTACCGATGCACTCGATGGTATCAGTGCGCCACACGATTAATTGCTCCGGATGGCTGTACTCAGTAGTATGAGACATTTCTAGAACCAATGCAGGACCCAACGAAAATGAAAATTGCACCTGCACGGTTTTACCCTCGGACCCCTGCTCACCGCTCAGGCTTGCCAGCTTTTCCAGCTTGCCAGCGACCTTGAGGCCCTTGGTGCTGTGCAAGCGGGGAGGAGGCATGTGGCCACCGTGGCCACCGTAGCCTGCATGCGTTAGTCGCTGCCCCATAGGTCCCAAAAAAGGTCAGATAAAGCCCGTCCCTGAAAGCAGCTGCGGTTCCGACAGATTCATCATAACACCTCCCCTTCCCGTCTCAACATTCGCAACACCGTCTTTTCCGTAAAGACCTTTGCTACTCTCTCAATTCCGGTATTCTCTCATAAACGACTGCCACCACCAGTCCTCGGCCTCCTTTGAACTATCAAAGTGTGAGTGTACCTGCCCGCCCCTGACGTCAAGGCGCTGCAGAGCTGCTCAGACGCCCCTTCTCCTTCAATTGCGTCGAGGCTGCGAGCGCTTTTGCGAGGCCGTTCGACCTGTCTGTCCATGTCGATGAGTCCGTTTTCTTGCCTCAATGGCGTTTGGGACCTCAATGGCCCCTCCAACCAGCTTGCCCATCAGAATTCTAGGAATGACGAATGAGAGCAACAACATTGGTTTTGAAGACACTGAGGCTGACTGTTAGCAAGCGCTCCCTAGTATTGCTTACCTGAACACGACCCTCACATAGACAATGGCCTCAAAAATCAGCAGTGCTCTGCCGTCGCACCTCAAACCTACAGGCACCAATGGAGATGCGGATGGTGCTTTCTCGCGCAAGCACCATGGGAAATCACAATCACATGTGGTGAGTTGAAGAGTATTTCCCTACTTGCACTACGTACGAAGCGGAAGAGACGAGCAGAGGCAACAGCAGAGATACTTGGGGAATGTGGCGCAATCGACCCGCGACTGCTATCCCTTGCGATAGTTCGCATACAAGCCGCAAGGTGTCGAGAAAGAGCGCTTGATCGCTCCTGCTAGCTCAAGGAGCTTATCCATCCTGAGTGCCAAAATACGCACACGCAGCGTTCTCTCTTCCACTCGCACCTTCCCTACTCAATTGCCTGCAGTACCTTTTACACACACCTTCCCCAATGCGCACATGCAACCCAGAGGGTGCTCTATACCTTACTCCATGTTCCCACTCTGTACTCGCGCCAGGTCGCTCCTGCTGGAGATGACATTTTTTGCGCAAAGGTTTACCATGGGATCATTTGCGCTGTTGCATTCACTTCAGATCCACCAACGACTCCTGCAAGCGGGGCCCCTATTTCTCCTTCTTCTACTCTCGGCCAAGGTATAAAATACCTACGTTTCCTGTGGAATTGTTTCGGAACCTGTTGGCTCTGCTTAGCCTTCACCACGAAGGGAATACCAGACCCGAAACTTTGCTCCTACCAAGATTCTTACAATTTCTACCTATACTTCTACCACCATGGCTACGGTTGAAGACGGTACGCAAACTGTACTGACAAGACCTCGTGCGAATTCTCAGGCTTTCGAAAACACATCTACCTCTGTCGCCGCCAGCCAAATGCGCAATGCGCTCAACAACCTCGCGGATACGGTGACAGATCCCGAAGAGAAGAAGCGATTTGAGACCGAGATGGACAACTTCTTCGCGCTCTTCCGTCGCTACCTCAACGACAAGGCTAAAGGCAACGTCCTGGCGTGGGATCGCATCCAGCCTCCCAAAGCCGACCAAGTGGTTGACTACAACGACCTCGCAAATTCCGAGTCGGTCGACTTCCTCAACAAACTAGCAGTCATCAAACTCAACGGCGGTCTTGGTACCTCAATGGGTTGCGTCGGTCCTAAGTCCGTCATCGAAGTCCGCGATGGCATGTCCTTCCTCGATCTCTCGGTGCGCCAGATCGAATACCTCAACCGTACTTATGACGTCAACGTGCCCTTTGTCTTGATGAACTCGTTCAATACCGACGAAGACACCCAGAATATCATCAAGAAGTACGAAGGCCACAACATCGATATCATGACTTTCAACCAGTCACGTTATCCGCGTATCCTCAAGGACTCTCTCCTCCCAGCCCCCAAGTCATCGAACTCCCAAATCTCTGACTGGTACCCACCTGGACACGGAGACGTCTTTGAGTCACTGTACAACTCCGGCATCCTCGACCAGCTCATCGAGCGTGGTGTTGAGATAGTCTTCCTTTCGAACGCCGACAACTTGGGTGCGGTCGTGGATCTCCGTATCTTGCAGCACATGGTTGAGACCGATGCGGAGTACATCATGGAGTTGACTGACAAGACGAAAGCTGATGTCAAAGGTGGTACCATTATCGACTACGAAGGATCCGTCCGTCTGCTTGAAATTGCTCAGGTTCCCAAGGAGCACACCAACGAGTTCAAATCGATCAAGAAGTTCAAATACTTCAACACCAACAACATCTGGCTCAACCTCAAGGCCATCAAGCGCGTTGTCGAGAACAACGAGCTCGAGATGGAAATCATTCCCAACAACAAGACAATCCCTGCCGACAAGAAGGGTGAATCAGATATTTCCATCGTCCAGCTCGAGACTGCCGTCGGTGCCGCCATCCGCCACTTCAAGAACGCCCATGGCGTCAACGTGCCGCGTAGACGCTTCTTGCCCGTCAAGACCTGCTCTGACCTTATGCTCGTCAAGTCTGATCTGTACAGCCTGAAGCACGGCCAGCTTGTCCTCGACCAAAGCCGCTTTGGCCCCGCGCCGCTGATCAAGCTAGGTACCGATTTCAAGAAAGTCAGCGACTTCCAGAAGCGCATTCCTAGTATCCCGAAGATCCTCGAATTGGATCACCTCACCATTACTGGAGCGGTCAATTTGGGGCGTGGTGTGATGCTGAAAGGAACGGTCATCATTGTTGCGACGGAAGGTAGCACTATCGACATTCCTCCGGGTTCTATCTTGGAGAACGTTGTGGTGCAGGGTAGCTTGAGGTTGCTAGAGCATTAAACGCTGCTATGTATTTGCGCGTACTCGGCATTATGCGTCTCCTCTAGAATTGCCAAGACAGCAAGCAGCGCGGCTTTCTTGCATCTACCCCTGTTTACTTCATGTCTACATGTCTTTGTTTCGAAGGGAGTTTTCTTTTTTGTCTATTCATGAGTTGGACCTTAGCATGAGGTAGAAAATGGTGGAGCGTTTCGTTCTTCGATGTTGAGAAATACTTCCTCTGGCACAGCCGAGCGTTGCGACCATGCAAAGGTTGTTTCTAATAGGTAGATTTCCCTTCTCCACATATGCGACTTGTCTTTGGAAGAGGCAAACAACGTTAGAGCGTGCATATAAGAATATCAATGGACACTTAGAAATCTTACTTGTTGCTCAGCATTATGCCATGATTTCGATAACGCACCTTTGTTACAGATCAATCTCTCAAAATATTCTAACGCCACTACCTCCACATGGAGGTAAGCTCGTTGGCTCTCCATCAGACTCCAAGGTATCCCAATAAACTCCGTCTGCACCTACCCCTCCCCTCAAAACCAAGCCAGCGTCCACAGCGCCGGCAAATGCGGCCACCTCGTCTGCCACTCAGCCAACACCTCCGGCACCCTCTCATCAAACCCAGTCCCACTCCAGCCCTCCCCGTCCCCCACCCCGCCCCTCTCCCGCTCCTCCCTCGCCACCTGATTCAAACTATCGGCCAAATCCAAAATGGCCCTGCCCCCCACCAGGGCCTCCTCGTGATTATCCTTGATATCGACATTCACCACATGCACCGGCCTATTCAACGGGCTCCCCCTCTCCAGCAAATTATCCACCACGGCATCCCAGCACCTCTCCTCGCACGTAATCACCACATCCACCACGCCGGCCTCGACGCCCTCGGCGCCCTTGTCCCCCTTGCGCAGCGCGTCGGTGCGCGGGTGCCCCACGGGCCAGTCTTGCCAGCGCTCCGGGCCCCATTTGACGGAGCGGTTGCGCTCGAGCATGGAGAGCACGCCGTTGGCGCGGTAGAGGCGCGGGTCTTTGGACTGCAGGGACGAGATGATGGAGGCGTACGAGGTCGTGTTGAAGGCGTAGACGTTCGGTTGGGTGATGCTGGGGCCGGGGAGGCGGACGAGACTGCCGGTGCCGAAGGAGAGGACGGGGTAGGTGGAGAGGGAGAGGCGGAGGTGGGCTTCCATTGATCTGTCGGGGGCAAAAGGGGAGTGTTAGTGTTTGATGGGGGGTTGGGTTGGGTTTTTGGTGTGCTCGAGGAAGGAGGAGTGGGTGGGTTGGGGTCCGCTTGACGGGTGAGGGCACGACGGTGGTGTGGAGCGGCAGGTTGAACTTTTTGGAGGTGATGACTACGGGCGTGGATGCTACGTTCGAGGGATGGTGTTGTCGGAGCTACTGATCCAATCGACTTACCGGTTGTTGTTACTGGCACATACTGTGCAGAATTTCAGTTTGAAGCCACCGTCTTCCTTCCGCGTCTCCCCCTCTCGGCCATTTTCGTCCTGGGCTCCATCCAACCCGCCCACGGGTTTCTGTTCCGGCACGGCTTCTGTGGGTGGTGGAGGAGGAGGTGGCGGCGTTGCTGTTGTTGCCGGGGGGTTGGAACGTGCTCGTCGTGGGTCTGATGCCATTGTGGGAAGAGGATGAGACCAAGACCGAGACGGGGGCTGAGGGGGTTGGAGTCTTGAGATAATTTTGGACACGCTGGACGAGATTTCACGGCCCGCTTGAAGCAAATGCTGTCTGAAGCGACGTCCACATGTTAGCAAATCATGGCTGAAGTCGAAAACGATATTCGTTTTGAGGCTGAGGAAGTGTGGATTATCAGAATATTCAGTTGCGTATTATGTGTTTGTGTCCTCATTCCCGCAGGATCGGACAGCTCCAATAAAAGTAGATCATCATGCAAAGCTCACGGGGACAGACTATACGGTATCACGTACCTTCGACACAACGAGCACCTGAACGCCGAACCCCATTTCTACCGCATGTCGCGCTTGGGGGATGTGGGGATGGAAGAATGGCAGCTGGCGATGTGGCGGTCGGGGTCACGTGGGAGGCTCACCGTTGATCTTCATGGTTTTGATCTGCATCTGCATTTTCATTGGATCCCGACTCTGCGGCTCCACATCCCGGATGAGGACAAGCTCGAGATGGCGAGAAAGAAGCGACAACGTGAAACATTCCAGGGGCCTCTGGCCGGGTGGCCGCCCTCGCCGCCTTAACAGCGCATAGCCCCGAGTCATCCATGATTCAGTCGTCGGGAAACACCATCGTCGCACTGCTCCGGTGGCCAGCATCACGGGCTATCCGCCTGAAGGAGGCATGGGAGATTCCCAGCATTGATTGCGATCATGAAAGACCACCGGCAGAAGGCAGGTGGCAGGCGAGCCCCGGAGAATTTCATGTCGGACCACATGTCGGACCACATATCGGGGCCATCCATCTCCACATCTGTAAACTGCGCGGGCTCCTTCGACCCCTTCGACACGCATTCTGGAAGGCAAGAACTGCGGTTCATCTGACGAAGGGCCAGACAAAGATCTTGCGTGACCTTCGATGCCTCATCCAATCGCATTGGGTGGCAACTGTAGACGTCCTGAGCGACGGTGCTGAACGAGCCTTTGTTGTCGCCGCTGTTGGACGCAACGAACCAATGGCTGCCGGGATCTAACAAGAACGGGGTTGTGTGATTCCTCGAATCTAAAAATAACCGGGCCGGCCGATTACCACGCTGGTGCTCGAGGATTGCCAAACACCACCGCCCCGTCCCATTCCTGCCTCTTCCTGCCCACACAACTGACACACAACTGGCACACAAACACAACTCCATCACCGCCACTGCACTACCTTCGCTCCAGACAACCACCCGGTCGGGATTCCCATCCTTGTTGCGCCGTGTCCAAACTCGGATTCTGCTACGCCGCCGTTTTCGCGCCGGAAAGCTCCAAGCGCCTGCTGTCGACCCTGCAAGAGCTTCCGTCCCTCCATCCTGGCGTCGGCCTCTGCCGTCTGCTTCTGGCCTTGGAGTTGAGCCTCGTAGCTGCCCGATACGCTTCCTCTTCTGGAAGCTCAGGCCAAGCGCCTGGAACTGTCTAGACGTAGGGCTTGCTTGCTTCTATTGCCGCCATTCATTGAGTGTTTCCACTTCGGGGTATACAATCCTACCTGGGCCCATCGGGGGCGGACCACGATCACTCTCAGGCCTCCAACCGGCGAGAGAGCGTGATCCATAGATTGGCGACACAGAGGTTAGTGTGGAATTAGTTCGGACGGATAAACACCAGATGTGTTTGCGCCGACAAGTATCAAAATCGACAAGTTCTCCATAGCTGACTCTGCCATCTTTGCACAGGTGGATTGCCTCAGACACATGGACACGTCGATGCCTGCAGCCTGTCCGCGTATTGACAACAGTTGATGCCAGTTTTGTCACCGTCACCAACCGCTGGAGGTTTGCAACGTTGTCATTCACTCTTCATCCATTAGCCTCCAATCGCAAACGTATACAAAAGAGCGGTCAGGCGTGAGAGAGCCGGACATCCATCCCAAGCGTCATCCGTGACGCATTCATCATGGCGGCTGTGCTGTCCCCTTCGTCTTCGCCCTCAACCTCTCCCCATAATAACCAGTCTCCCTCTCCCAGTCAGAACCTATCAACATTAACACCGTTAGTTACGAATTACCCTCCAAGGCGAACAAATCTACAAAGGTCCTCATCATTTGCCAAGAGCCGCATGTCTTCCTATTCAACGACCTCAGGCCATTCGCATAATCGATCACGGCCACCATCTCATGTCTTCCCCATTTTCCACTCCAGCCTCTCTTACACGTTGGTCCGAGACTTTGCATATCCCATCGTACATCCAAATCATTACGGACCCCCAGCCGATTCTTCTGCCGCCCAATCAGGTCAGACAACTCCGGCTAGTGACGTATATAGCAGGAGATTATCGGATCCTCCTTTAGGCGCGGGGGAAGGCTCAAGAGCGCCATGGTCAGCAACGCCTTGGGGGAGTAACGACTTCGCAGCGCATCAGCAACTTCCACAAATGGCCTATGGAGATGGACCACCGTACAGCGAGGACGAAGATTTACATAGTCCGGTAGTGATCAGCTCGAGGCAAAAGAAGCACAAGTCATCGTTCGCAGCTCTAGGTGGTGGGAATGGGCGAGGTCGGGGTCGAGGTCGGGGTCCAGCGCATGCGAGGGGGGAGGGAGATCCGGACGTGATGTTGCCAGACAATTACGACGGAGAGAGAGGCTATTTCGCCGGCACGAACGGCGACGGCAGTGAAACGTATTACATGAGCCAATCCGGCGAGACAGCGAATGGCCCCGGTGGAGAATTAGTCACCTACCCCCCCGATCAAGCGCGCCATCCCCTACTTTCCCCCAACACCTACACCACCCTCCACCAACGCGACTCCCACTTCGCCACCACCCTCCCCAACCGCTCCTACACCGAAGCCGAAGCCGACGCCGACTCCGACTCCGACTTCCACGACTTCCTTGCCGATGATTCCCGCTACTCGCGCGACTACCAATTCACCATCGCCTCGCCCGACGAGGAAATGCACGGCAAAGCCGTCGCCCTCTTCGACTTTACGCGCGAGAACGAAAACGAATTACCCCTCATCGAAGGCCAGGTCATCTGGGTCTCCTACCGTCACGGCCAGGGCTGGCTCGTCGCCGAAGATCCTAAGACGGGCGAATCGGGTCTCGTGCCTGAGGAGTATGTGAGACTTCTGCGCGATATCGAGGGCGGTTGGACGTCGTTGGCGGGGGAGGCGAATGAGGAGCGCGCGGCGTCGGCGTCGCAGGAGGGGGGCGCGGACTCGGCGGTTACGCCGACGCGGGCGGAGGATGGGGGGTTTGCGTCTGTGGCGCCGTTGGCGGGGAATGGGAGTGCGAACAAGGACCACACCAACAGCAACAACAATGGTGTGGGGGTGGGGTCGGAAAAACGGCCGCCGGTTGTTAGTACGTTCTCGACGAGTAGTAAGGATTTGAATCCCTACCCGCACCACCTGCTCGGCACGCAGGCCGGGCAGCTCCCGCCGCAGGTCGTGCATATTGGGAGTGGGAGCCAGGCGAACACGCCGACGTTGTCGAGTCCGGTCGTGGGGAGTCATGTGGTGGCGATGGAGTTGGGGAGAAGTGGGAGTGGGAGGCGAGGGAGGGGGAAAGAGGAGGAGAGGGAGGAGGTGAAGGAGGAAGAGAAGGGAGAGGAACAGGGAGAGAAGGAGAAGGAGAAGATACCGCATCCTGTGGCGGAGCAACCACGGTAGCATCGAGCGCAGCTACGCGCAGCAGTCGTCTTTTGCATCTTTGCATCTCGTCCACGTTCGCTTTGTCTATCCGAGATACCACGCTTGTTTTTTTCTTGTACTTGTTCCTCGTACTATCTGCTGCCATCCGGTCCAGGCGGATCGTCGTCAGCAAGCATGAAGCAGCTTCTTCTTATTCCGTGTCGATACCTTGTTATTCTTCAGTATTCTTTCGTCTTCATCTCGATGGGCGCGCCTGTGCGGGAGTGGTGGGGGTGATGGGGTGGGGACGGGTGATGAATGTATTACTTTATGCTGGGCCGGAGCTGGTACCGTCTTGAAGCGGGGTCAGGGATGGAGCGGGGGAGGGAGGAACGGAAAAGGGGGGGACTTGGTAGAGTTTAACTGTAGGTAGAATGAATGAAATGGGGTTTGGGGGAGTCATTCGCTCTGAGCTGCTTTGCTTTGCTGAGTGAGGGTGAATCGGTCGGCTCGTGGTTTGGGGACGAGTAGAGAGAGCTTGTGGGTGCGTGGTGGTGATGTGTATTGCTTTGCCGCTATCATCTATTTGTTCGACCGCTGTCGGAGATGCGGAGTGGAGATTTGTAAGTATGATGGAGATGCATAGTATGAATTCTTTGTCGTTCTATTCTAGTCGGCTCTATTCCATGTCCAATCCCTCCCTTCTGCTCTACTCAGCTCGTCGGCACCAATCCAGCTACTCCTGCATCCCAAGTTCCTTCACAAGGACATCAGAGCCACGAAGAACTTCGCCGTGTTCTCCTCGCATGCCACTATACTACCGGTCTACAGTGACGAATGAACAAGCAGCAACTAATTACCTAAGAGTAATGTGGAAATCGCCTGACTATAAGGCCCCACTGTGACCGCCTAACTGAACCCCGAGATCCTAAACCTACCCCGATATACGGCAGCCAAAGCCGACAGCGTGCGTGTTCAATAAGACGCACCTTTTAAGCTTTTTGATATCAGTCCGACTCTATCAGCTAGAATAAAATCAAGGCCAGCTTCTGCTTGCAGCTGGAAACAATCAACGTTAGCCATGTTACCATACTATCCCCGTACTTACAGACTGTCTTTAAAGAGATAACGGGTCAGGTTAGGGGCTTACCTTGACGTTATCTGGATCATTGTTCAAGGGGCCATAAGAGGCGCAACGCAGGCCTGACTTTTTCACATACTCGACCAGTCTCGGACATAGTATCAGCGTCTCGGACGCAAAGACAACGCCAGACAGGTTCCAGTGTTTTGCAAAGTGAACTGCCATTTGCAGACTGCCAGCCCTCGTCTCCATATCTGTCATTGGTGGCTTGCCAGCGTTGGTAATGAACATGACCGGGTATGCCTGCTGCTTGATGGCCAGCAGGATGCAGACCTCTGGGGTGAAAGAGGAGAGAATGATGGTCCGGTCACCGCCGAAGCGGTAGATCTTGTCGAGTGCGGTGGCGATGAATGTGTTGAGCTCAATGGCGACAGGCGCTACACCGGCGTCAACTGCTTCGTGAAGTCTAGGGTATTCTGGTTGCAAAAGCATTAGGTCTATTTTTATGACCCCAGGAAGTCTGTCAGACCATACTTATCTCAATATCGAAACTGATAGACTTGGGCAGCTCTACGAGTAACTCTTCCAGAGTGGCGAAAGAGTCCTGGATGAAGTCGCCTCGAGTATTTGGCTTGAATCCCTTATTTATGAAGTCAACTGTGTGCTTCATCCTGTCTTGAATCTCCTTGGCCCCACGTTCTCGTTCCCTCGTCAATGATCGTGAACGAGGTTTGCCTCGTTCACTCTCAACCCGCGTTGTTTGCAGGTTCGCCATTCCAAGCACAGAGACTGGATCGCCTCGCGGCGATTGTACTTTGCTGGCATACATGAACTTCAAAAGGTCAGAGAGAGTAAGGAGCTGCTTATAAGATACTGACCTGCTTCAGGCTCAAATCGTGTATAGGGATATCGGTCCCTGACTCGCTTAAAGAGAAGTCGTGGTAAATGACCGGCACAAGGTCTCTTGTCAATTGCACATCTGATAACATTCAGTATCGAAAGAATAGTTCTATGCAACTGGCTGATTTACCGAACTGCAAGATGTTAACACACGCGGTGTGACTTAGAATCGAAATCCTACCTCGACAAATATGGCTCCCAACTTTGCAGCAGAGAGAAAGGACTAGAACTTAGACCTTAGTCCCGCGGAACATGACTGCAAAGCGTGGTGTTTACCTCTACCGTATTCTCTCCCAGCTGAAGATGTTCGCAGCTAGCGACGTTCTGCCCAAGTCCTTTCCCTGGATCAATATAGCTCAATGACGGAGTGCGGATGAAATTTTACCTCTGTGTCCAACAAGTTGTAAAGTATCTGCGTCTTTAATGGGTTGATTGATTGGCGGAGGAGTGTTCAAGCGCATGAATGGTTTTGCTATCACAAATGTGAATGTCACAGTACCTATAAACTTTAACGTCTGTTTTTCAAGAATGGGAACAGTGTGCTCCCTGACCAAACTTTCACGCTTCGCTCCGAAGCAATGTTTGCGACTTTCCAAGAGAGCTGTACCACTGCCAACAAGGTTACCCTTCTTTCCGTGTGCAGAAGTTGCATAGAATACGTTGAACATAAGCTGGGCTTTGCCAGGGCCCTTGACAGGGAATATGAATGGGTCGTTGATCATGTCGTCCAATATGGGTAGCTGCACGAGACGACTTGATCCGCTTCCGCCGGGTGCGGAGACTTCGATCGAGAACCTAGGGTCTGTGTGCAGACGCTTAGTGTTTTCTGACGAGTAGCAATTCAGATCGATTGCCGTTACTTGCTTTCCCTTCTGCATGACGCCAAGGTTGACGATGATGTGACTGTGACCAATTCGAAGGTGGTAATCAGCACCTATAGTAGTCTTAGAGGGCTTGCTTGCAGGACCTCCAGTAGGGTTTCCCGTTCCGCATATACCGAGCGCCTCAGCTACCGCTAGATGGCCTCTGAATGCAGCATGCTCTCTTGCTGTCCAACCTCGGTGGTCGAGTATTGTCTGGCTTACGCCAGCTTGCAAGAGAAGCTCAACAACAGCGAGATTGCCCTCTGCACAAGCAACAAATAATGGCGTCCAACCGTATACTGTCTCAGACACATCTATGTTGGCAGTTCGACTAGACGGGGCCTTAAGGAGTATCATCACATAATCTGCACGTCCGATTTGAGCTGCAACATAGAGTGCGGTCTCTCCACGGCTAGACTGATGGTTGAGATCAATATGGCTGTGCATCAGAAGGTCGACTATGTCGTCATACTGATATTTGAGAGCGACAAGGAGAAGGTCACCCAGTACACTCCTCAGATATTGATCCTTGGCTTTATCACCAGTTTGGTAACTCATCTCAAGGGTGTCCAAAAAGCTCCTTGTAACTGCGGCGTGGCCGCGAATTACCGCGTAGTGTAATGGCGTGTATCCTTCATGGTCGACTGATAATAGAGCTTCATTAGCAGTAGCGGAGCACTGTTCCAACTCCTGCAAAGAGTTCAAGATCGACTGGCATATTGAGGTCAACCCATATAGCGCACTGTAATGGAGAGGAAGACGGCCAAGAGCATCTGGGGCCTGCAAGACACATTTCGTGTTAGGTTCAAGCTGATCAAGCATCTGAAGTAACAGATCATCTTCGGTTCTACTATGACTCTGAGCTATGAGACCTTGGGAAAGAGTCTTCGAATCGTCGCGGTTTGCTGGCATATTGCTCCGACCAGTGATAGTGATAAGATGGTTTAAGCAGTCATGATCGATGACAACGCCACAGTTCGGCAACTCCTCTGAGAGCAAAAAGCCAGCACAATTCCTGGACTGGCACATAACCGAGAAACCTAATAGACCATGGAGGAATGCCTGAAAGAGAGAGCCAGGCCCTTCACTGTTCAAGGTCCACTGATCCAGTAGTTTGGCCAAGGTGGACGCCTGATCATCCCTAATCGCGCGGTATATAGCACTGGGGTAGACCAGAGGAGGAGACTGTTGATCGCAGACTTTCTCCAGATGTAAAGTCCTGCGCGTCGGGCCAGATTGAGTATGGAGGCACGTCAGACTGAGATCAACCACCAGTTTGTTCAGTCTTTCGACATCCTTCAAGCACTGTGTGTCACGCGCGAGCTGCGACTTGAGCAATGTGGATTTGTAATCGTGATGGGATGGGCCAACAGTATTGCTGAACTTCTCAAGCTTGACATATATTCTGTGGATGGCATTGTGATTGACTCGATCGTACCATTGTAGCTTCGTCAGGCCTTTTTGAAGCTCTATGAAAGCTTTTTGGAGGTCTTTCAGCTCGTAATGGTCAACCTCCTGTAGTCCTGGAATGGCAGAAAGATGGAGTGCTATGCCATAACGTTTGCAAAGTTCTCCCTCTTCTCGATGCAAGAATTCGTATCTGTCGTTGTGAAATGTGTTCAAGGCATCAACGTTGGAGCTGAGACACGAATAGAGGTCTAAGTCAACATTAGAGCTGTCATAAAGAGCAATGAATTAGTCGACAGACCTGTAAAGTCAGGGTCCGTCCTCAAATGAGAAGTTCTTCTGATCGCTGTACTGAGGAGCTTCTTCAACTGATTGTAGCGAACATAGAATGGCTCCCACTCTGGCACCTGATACAGGTGAAAATTCTGACCAAATTTCATGATGACCTCACGCAGCTCAGAACACAAAGTACATTGTGGATGAGGATCTGTAGTAATCGCATCTGTTCTTTGCCATGAGGTCAACTGATAGTAACTTTGCCCCCAGGGAGCCAGGGCCTCAGGGCCTCGCTGCCTGGGGGCTTCATTGCCTGCGGCAATATTAGCTCATACTTCACTCTGAATAGTTGCAATCTCTGCAATCCTTGCGGCCTCCGAAGCCGTTACCATGTGTTACAATTGATCCACTCTCGGCGGCCGCAAAAGCTTGCCTGGCATGCAGTGAACAATGAGGTCACTGGCCTCAAATCTATCCTCTTCCAGGCCGCTGCACGTATCAAGGAATGAGCATGCCTGTCAGAGAACAAGCTACTCGACACCTTTTAAAACAAGCAAGGGCCGTGAGCTCACGAGCATTCTTGACTGACTTGTCAGAATGCCAAGAATACAGAAATCTGTCCCGGGGGCGGGGTTTGCATACCTCGTGCACAAGGTAAAGTCGAGGTTCCTCCCTGGTCACATTCTCCACGGCGATATTCTGTGTTTGCTTGTTATATTGCACTGGCTTGTAGTCACTGAAGTTTCCTTGAATGCTTCTTGTAGAAATCGGACTTTAGATACGCTTGGTGGAGCGTGAGCCGTCCTCTGACCCTAGGGGCAAGAAGCTGAGTTGGGGGGAGATATTCTGTTACGCAACGTAAGGAAAAGGAAGGGATGAGCCCTTTCATCAGGTGTTGATGAGAGAATGATGTTCCTGTCTGACAGCCTTGTCCCACGTTCTCTGGAAAGAGAGAGAGTAAAGAAAAGAAAACATTATTAGATATTAGACTCATTTTACCTCATTATCAACGCGACATCCATCTCATTTTGCTGTCCTTCATTAAGCAACCCTTCACCACCTTCCCCTCAATCCATGCCTTTTCCTCACCTCCCAGCCGCTGTCGCATCCTCCAAAATTACATCCGCCGCCTTCTCACTAACCATATAGATTGGCAGTGCAATAAAAAACCCTGGAATCTTGGGAAACACACTCGCGTCTACGACTCTCAACCCCGTCGTCCCTCGGACCCTAAACCTGCTATCGAGCACCGCATTCGGATCTCCATCCGCGCCAATCGGACACGTGCAGCTCGCGTGGTGGCCCCACGCTTCATTCTTGATGAACTCCTTCGTGCCAGCCTCGGTGCTTGCGTTGACGGATGAGAGTGGGTCCGGCCAGACTTCGGTGAAGGCGCCATCAAGTGGGATCAGGTCGTCGAAGATTTTGCGCGAAAATTCCAGCCCCTCGTACACGGCCTGCAGGTCGAGCTCGTCGGCACCACCGGCTGTCGTGCCGGTGTCGAAGTAGTTCAAGTTGATGACAGGGGTGTCGCGCGGGTCTGTGGAGCGTAGCCTGACAGTGCCCGCATTGTTGCGCGTGTGTGCCTTCAGCACGATCCAGGCCCAGTGGCGGGCATCAGAGATGGCAAAGTTAGCGTAGCCAGGGTAGTAACCTGAGAAGAAGGCGGGCGCGCCGCTGATGAGCAGGTCCGGCGGGTCGGTCGCGGCCGCGGCAGACGACTTGCGCACGATGGCGATGGCGATGCCGTTGGTGGTGTAGGCGCCTTTGGACAGCGGTGCCGGACCCTTGGGCAAGGGCGCGGTTTCATATTGCACGAGGCACGGATCTGGCTGTGTGCGCAGAAATGTGCATTTGGAGGTGAGGGCAAAGTCGGAGGTGGTCTGCCCGACTAGACTGGTCTCGTAGCGGTCTTGCAGGTTGGTGCCGACGCCGGGGAGGTCAACGAGCACGGGGATCGAGAAGTCGTTAAGTTCGGAGGCGGGACCGATTCCGCTGAGTTTGAGCAGTTGTGGCGTGTTGAAGGCACCGGCCGCGAGGATCACTTCGCGGCTGGCGTTGACGCTTCCTGGTTTGCCCGCTGAGGCGCTGTCAGAACGAGGGTCGGCGCGGTAGAGACTTTGTCCTGTAAGGAAATCGACGCCTACCGCTTTGGGGGTGGAGCCGCTTGTGTTGAACCGGACCTTGACCACGAGTGTGTTGAGACTGATATCTAAGACATATCTCCGCGAGCCATCTGAATTCACTGCATTTACAGTATCCATAATAAAATCCCGCGGGCCGGTGCGCTTGACGCTCGTGGCTCCAACTGTTAACGGCACCTGGTAGAGGTCTTGCTGCTGATCTCTGCCAGGGGTGTCGGCGTTGATATCTTGCGTAAGAATTTCACCAATGCCCGTCACGGTAGCGACGAGTAGTCCAAGCAGGGATTTGCCCATTGCTGTAGCGGCTGCTACCACCAAGGAGATCAGTTTCAGATCCTCAACGACGAGATCTAGGTCCGTTAAACTCGTCTCGAGCCAGCCATCAAAGCCGTGGCCGACAACACCATTTGGGAGATAGCGGTTTCTCTCAAGTCGTTCAAAATACGTTCGCATATTATCCGGGGCCCAAGAAGAATCGCCAGTGATAGAAGCAATATTCGCCCAATCGCTATCGTGCGGGTAGATGGTGATCATGGCATTATGCCCTGCGCATCCACCCAATGTTCCCGCTCTTGGGTAGAGGATACCAAGCGGAGTAGAACCAGCCGGCGGAGTTGCATGCACACCCGGTGTATTGACAAAAGTCCCACCGTCCGGCGTCTGCCAGACAAACTTGGAGTCCTTCTCTTGCCTAGTGGAGTCGGCATAATGGTGGACGAAGTAGTCCCATCGCTGCGCTGGATCCTGGGTAGATTGCAGTTGCAGTGCTGGGACCTGCTGGAGTATGCTGTTGCCCTGGTCATCTCCGGCATCGATGAGGAGCACTCTGTATCCAGCAATGGCCAGACGAGCTGCAACGGGCCCGCCACCAGGTCCAGAGCCCACGACTACGTAGTCGTATTCCGGGTCTATTGTGGTGGCCCGCTTGTTGGCGGTCCGGTCTGTAGGACTGGCGAAGAAGTCAGCTACGATTAGCCAAAGAAATTCTCGTGGAGAAGTTGTCGGGAATCCGCTTTCGTGTTATAACCTACATTGCCCCCGCTACCAAGGTCGCAATCAACGCCACCAGGCCTAGCAATCGTGTTGCATGCATTTTCTTTTTCCTCTTTGCACAATAGATCATTCAACTAGGGTCTCAATCGCCCACCCCCAGGGGGTAGGGGTGAGGTGAGATATATCTGCGTGGCAAAAGGGGTTTCTTCCGCTCCGGCCAATGCAGACATACACAGCCATGTTTATTCACTGGAAATCTTGCTCTACCAACTGCTGCTTGAGCCATTTCCAACATTGGGGCGCTTCGAAATTGGATGTAATGTAGCACTACATACCTGGTCACGCGGTTGAAAAAATAAATGCTACACCACCCGGGCAAATTAGCGAACATATTGAATAGACCTACAAGTTCGCAATAATGTTCGGGCAATGACAAGTGGACTTACAAACCTATAACTTGAGAAATAGATACTATAGATGCAAGATATTTATTCCATGAGTTTCTGAAAGTTGAATAGCTTTTCGCAGAGAGTAGCAATTTTTACAATCAAGGCGCTATTCTCGGTGTCGCATTTATTTTGTCAACCGCGTGCTGGTATGCCCGGATTGATCGATCTTCCTCTGTTAGGCCGCATCAGACAATACCAAACTCAGTCTTGTTTGATTCTCTTTCTGGTATGGAGTATAGTGGTGCAGTCCTACATCTGTTAAGTTGTGGGATGGCTTCATAATGGAGACACACCATTCCTCTATTGTCTAATTAGCCCTACCTAGCTCTGTTGCAGGTCTACATTCGATCTACTTTGTATGTAGTACTATAAGGCAGCAGGATGGACTTCTCGCTGATTGGTTCTATTAGTTGTTATTCCCCATCTAGCTAGCACTACCCTAGAGACTGCAAAACGCCCAGAATGCCCAAAATGGTTTAAGCTAGGGATGGATGCATCCAAAAGAAGATGACTGAGAAGATTGAATATGCTGAACTGCCAATCCCCAAGTCCGAAGTGCACCATCGAGGCTTGCCAGCAATCTCGGGCAAGCCAATCGAATCTGAAGTATTGGTTTCATTTGGGATTTCTCACGTCTACAATCGTGCGAATGCAGGTTGGTCACCAGGCCAGTGTCGGAGCCCTATTGATACGTTGAGGAGGCTACCAGACATAGCACAGTGCATCAGCTTCACGCCCGAATGGGATATGGAAGGCCTAAAATGCATGTTCAGCCATGGATTGGCATCTCCTCGCGACGTCAGCACTACTCGAGGTTGCTCTGTTCCTCGATAGGCGCTGTACGGGAAGCAATACGAAACTTGCGAATTTCAAGGTTATGCAGGTGCAGATCCAGAGTACAGGCCAATTGCTGCAACCAATAACAGTCCACAAAACAAAGCATGCCATTTCTTCCTCGAAGGTGGTCGTTCTGATACGCTCCATGCTCTCACCAAAGGTGGTCAGTTTGATGACTTCGTCGACGAGGCGAAATTAACTTCAACCCAGAGAATCGTGCTGGGTCTAAGGATGCTGAGCTTGGAAGAAGGGATCACTTTGCATCCACAGGACATTAACACGGCAGACGCAATGGGCCTTAAAACCGTTAGCCTGGGCGCGAGGCGACGGACGGGCTATTATCAGCCATGGCGCACACCCCAAGCTCTGGCGGCGTGGAAAAACGCAGTCACTCAATTCCACTCCACGGAATGCCACAGTTATCCTGCTTCTCAAAAGCCTTCTTGATTTCGGCGCAATAATCGATTCAAGTGGAGTGCATGGCAAACTGGGCTAATTCATGCAGCACGGACTGATAACGCAAGTTTTGCTGTGTTGTTGCTCAAATACGGCGCTGGTATGAATGCCACCTCCACAACTGGAGCGATTCCATTGACCCTGTAGTCACAACGTCCTCCGGTTGACCCTTGATAATAAGCTATCACAACATCAGTGCATAGTAAAACTCAGTATCTTTCAAGTCATGTATTTGAACACTGCTAACTTGACTGAAAATAATTAATAATCAGCCAAGGCGAACTTATTTGCTCTAGCTATGTGACTGTACTGCAGCACCAACTCAAATCCTTCTTCTGTCACCGACGAGAGCGCTCACACTTGCTCAGAGTCTGACCAGCTCATCCCAGCAAGTCATCCAATCCACCCCCCACCTTCTGCCCCCCACCTTGCACCGATCTCTGCCCCTGACCCACCAGCTGCGCCGACGGCGCCGTCGCGCCCCAGATACCCGCGCTCGCCTTCTCCTTTGCCATACTAGCCAGGTTCGGGCCCTGGCTGCCGGGCGTGCCGGTTTTCTTGATGCCAGCGCCAGCACTAGCAGTCGACCAGAGGGAGCCGAAAGCATCGCCGCCACTGGTCGAAGAAGACGAGGGTTTTGATGTATTGGATGAGGCAGGTTTGCCGAAAGCAGTGCTGGATGTGAAGGGCGATTGAGAGGTGGTGGCCGCGGGGACTTGCGAGGAGGGGTTGGGGACGGGGACGGAGGTGAAGTAGTTTGGTTGGGCGGCTTGGTAGCCTGTTGGCCGTAGGGGCTGCTGCTGCTGGGTTTGGGGGGCAAGCTGTTGAGGTGCGTTGAACGAGGTCGACGGAGGAAACGTCATAGTGTTGGTCATGGGGCTCGGAGAAATAGAGGGAAAGCCGCCCCCGACTAGATTGTTCAGGTTGGCACTCTGGGAGGCGGAGAGGGGTTTAGGAGCGGCGAACTGAGTGCTTGAAATTGAGGACGCTGGAGGCGGTATACCAGGTATTGAGGTGTTGGAGGGCGCCTGGGGTGTGGGGGTGGCCGATATGAAATCGTCAAAATCGTCATCTTCGGTGCCATTCGGTTGAACGTCGATAGCATTCGTGGCCGCCTTCATACCGTTCGGGATTGAAGGTTTTGGCGGTGTTTTGGGTGGCAGGTCGTCGTCGCCAAATGCATCCAACAGGTCTATTTCAGGTTCCTTTTTCTTCGGTGGCTCGGGCTTCTTGGCTTCTCGCCTTGAACTTGAGGGAGTTGATGTTGTTGTTGAAGATTCCGCTTTCCTCCGAGTCGGTGCAGCTGCTCCACCCTCATCGTATTCATCGTACTCCTCGAACCGGTCCTTTCGTCCACTTGCTCCTGAGTCTTGAAAGCCGCTTGTGTTGCCTCCGAACCCGCCTCCATCGCCGTAAACGCCACCGCTATAGCCTCCATAGCCTGCACCGGCTTCTTCACTCCCAAATCCTCCATATCTGCTCCCACTCGACATGCCTCCGCTCATGGCTCCTCCCTCCACTCCTCCAAATTTGTTCCGGTTCGCTCTCGCCTTCTTCCGCTCCGCCCGGATCCGGTCAACGTCGCTCAAAAGCTCGGCCAGTTCCTTCGCCCTGTTTCTCACGTTGACACCCTGATCCTTGCCATTCTGGTCGATGAAATGGAATTGCCGTAGCGTCTTGAGTGTGGACAGGTGGGAGCGGGCGTCGTCGATTACGCGCTCGGAGCCATTCTTGATCAGAAATTCGAGTAGTTGCAGACCCTAAGATTGAATCAGTATATGCGTTCAAGAAGTTGCGTGAAGCTGTAGAGAAACCTTGTAGATTTGTCTCCACTCCTCTGCGGCCTTTTCGGTGAAGCGCTTATATATCATCGGCATGATTTCATTGAGTAGCTGACTGTGATTCTGATATCAATTTCGACCCATGCAGCAAAGGAGGATGAAGCTTGTGATCACTGACTAACTGTATGTGCCATTGGCGATTTCCTGCATGAGCGTGGATGATGCCCCCCAGGGCTCGTTATTCGTAGCTTCCCGAACCTGGCAATCTGGGTGAGGACAATTGTCGAGTTTTGCAGTAAAGAAATTGTACCTTTGCCTCCATTTCTGTATAGTTCATGACGGCTGGACATAGCACCATAAGCTTCCATGTCTTGCTGCGCGTCCGAGTTGTCACCACAGGGGCTTACCATTCTGGACTTTTCGCACACCCGCTTTAAGGTCGTACAGTGTCAGATTACTGACCTGATCTTTGAGACTGTCGAAATTCATTTTGATGTGAGTCCTATTCGCTTGCCAGTAGACAATCAAGAAGCGCGAATTGGTTTGTGAGGTATAGTTGCAGGTGGTGTGAAAGTGGTCAATACCTCAGCGACCTGACGTCGGCTCTTAGGTAAGCGATAGAGGTAGTCATCAGAAACATGATTGTAGGGCACCTGGTTTTGATAGTCAATAGCTACGGGTCATGACTCTAGGATATATGGAACATTCCCACATGTTCTCAACAAACTAATATTAGGCTATGGAGAAGTGGATAAATCCCTGATTCCTATTCACCTACGCCCCGGGTATCGTTACAGGTTCCGCATTCGTAAATCCAGCCCAGCAAAGTAACAGCACTTATGTTCTCAGTAAGTGTGAGAGGCTAGCCAGCCTTCGTCAGTGTATGTGAGATCCCACCTCTCCCAGTTCCCTTTTCCCCCTTACCACCAGGTACCCCCACCCACAATAGGCCCCTTGTTTGGCGCTCGAGGCGGTGCAGCGCCTGCCTGGAAATCGAGGTCCTGCACCATATCGTCCCAGTTCGTCCAGTTCATCATATCTTCGGGACTTCCGAAATCTTGGGCAAACGTAGGGTCCTCAGCCATCCATCGGTTGATATCCTCTGAAGTGAACTGCGCCTCGTCCAAAGGAAAATTTGGCTGCAAGCTGCTTGCCATTGGCATTGCACCCATACTCGACGTGTCTGAGAAAGCTGTTAATTGATCATACCGCACCGCGCTACTCAAATCCTGTGTTTCCGGTATTTGCTGAATTCCGAAGTTCTCCGCTGACAAAATTGGCCCGAGACTACCATCCAGCGGAAACATAGCCGCCCTTTGGAGCTCTCTCGTTCTTGCCGCTCGTGCTTTCGTCATCAACTTCCTCATTGGCCGCCACAGCATGCCTTTCTTGTTATTAGCGATTCTTCCACCCCATGTTTCAAAAACGGCGTCGATCACTGCCCATGCCCTGTCGACCAGTGGACCTTTTGTGCGGACACACAGCTCAGAAAGAACGTAGACAACAGCATACCACTGCACATACGACCTGAAAAGCCAACCCCATTTGCTCGTACGGCTTGTAGTTTCCAGTTCATGAGAAACCTCAATAACCTCGATTGCAGTAAGAAATAGTTGCTCTTTCGTATCGTGTGGTAGACCTGCGCCTCTATCTGGTCGTTTGAGTGGATGGTGCAGGACTAACCACATCTTTCCCAAAATGAGCCGCGCCACCATGCCGGTTATCCAGTACAGAGGTACGGTGTCGTCGATGTGCTTCAAGTATTTCTCTTCGAGGTGGTGTCGAAGCCCTTCAATAAGCCGTTCCTTATCCTCGATAGGTGCTATCTGGCCAAGTGGACTGTAGTTGATACGGCGCAAAGTGCTGCTAACTTCGTACCGAATAAGACAGAACGTCTGTTCGGTGCCCCCAGATCGCTCTTCTGGAGCAACTTTCGCGTCAATGACAATGTCTGCGTCGTTGATGTTCAATGGAAGCTTAGTATCGAAAGCCTGGTCAACCAATGCAGGATCTGAACCCTGGTCTTCAGCCGCGCGGAAATCGAGAAGCAACACTTGCCACCACAGCCGCCGGCGCATTTCGGTCTCAAATGGTGTCAATCTATATTGCTCACCATCTCGGTGAAGACCCAAAGACTGCGCAAGTCGTATCAGAAGCCCTGTCATGGCCCAGACGAAACGAGTATCGTCGTATCGCCGGACGGAGATTAGAAAGAGCGTGAGGGCTTGGAGGACTATGATATCTTGAGTATTCAGGAACCCGCTACGAGCGAGCGCCTGCTCAGCTGCGAAGCGATACTTTTTGAGCGCTGCTTCCTTTTCTTCGAAGAGCAGTGTCTTGCACTGCTCGTTTGAGAGCGATGTGACCACCGCGAGATAGATAGCAAATAGCAATGCCTCCGTTGACTTGTTAACATGATCAAGATTCTGGGAGGCTTGCTCAAACACTCTTTCCTTTGAGGGTACATGGAACATTTTGACCACGGGATCAACATTCTCCTTGAAGAGGCTCCAGAACGTAGAAATCCGGGCCGGTGCAGGATGAAGTGTTCGAAGAGTTCCCATGTTAGAATTGAAGCTGAAGATGAAACCCTGGTGGTCCGCCGAAGCTGATCGTTCCGATCCGGGGGATGGATAGTCGGCTTCTTCGTCCGAGGGATCATCAAGGATGTCACGCATTTCCGCAACCTGTGCACAAACCGAGCGTTAGCCAAAATTCCGAGCATAATCGTGTAGAACTTAACAAAGCGTTTCTACTATCTTCGCTTTCCCAGTCCCTAGCTTCTGGAGACCAAGAAGCGGAAAGAAATAGTCGTTTTTCAAAGAAAACAGACAAGAGACGATGCTGAGTTGATCAAATGTAAAACATACCTGCTCACTCAAAGCAGTCCAGAACCCATTGCTGACATAACGACTACGGCTCGTCCCTTCATCAACTACCAATCTCCCGAGCTCAAGTTCCACCCCTGCATCTGGCAGGCTTGCTGTGCTTCGTGTCTTTGTGCTTGGATACTGGTCATCCTGCCGATTCACACTGCCTTTTCGCCCGTCGCCACTGACCGAGTCCTTGCCCTCCTCAGTCTTCAGTGGAGCGTCGACAGGCAAATCTTCCCCATTTGCACCCTTTCCTAGGCTTTGGACCACCCCTTCCAATCTTCGTAGCCTCGCCAAGAGCTCGGTGTCTGGCGGCTTCTTACTGCGCCTTGGAGCTCTACCCGGAGGTGGAAATCTGCATTCGATGCCGGCTTTGGTACAGTTTGAGCATGGCTGTCTCTTATCACATCCTACTTTTCGTTTCCTACAAGTTGTGCATGATCGCGGATTCGTAGACGGTGTCCAGCTGGTCAAGGGTGCAGCCGGAGATGTGGTTTCAGTTTCGGGGGTTCCCATCTTGGAGGCAGCGATGGTGTAGAGTGGGAGTTGAGGTTCTTGCGGGAAAGCGGCTACTGCCGCAGGAGATGGGTGAGGCGGCTGTGGAGGCCGATTCTTGTGCGAGTATGGGAGTGAGGCGGTATTCATGGCGATATAGAACTCAACAGACTTGCGATCGAGCTGAAACCAAAGCAATGACGGGTTTGTCGAAGCCTTGGAATAGGCTGCAGCAGTCTGTGTTTGGATGGAATAAGTCAACAAGGAGCGGGGATCGCAGAGTTGATTGAATAGCGCCTAGCTCTTTAGCACAGCTTTCTAGAGTCAGCTGCGCCGCAATGGCCACCAAAGAAAGGCATCTGAGGTCGTCTTTTGTTCCAAGTGGTACTTCGTTATCTTGTCTTTGTCCTTGTCTGGTGGCCAGAAGTCGGAGTTGAAGTTGAAGTTTGATGGGGCGATGTCATCCGTCGTCTTTATGATGGTTGTCGCATAACAGAGATGGTAGACACATATACCTCAGCAGCCACCCTCAGATCGAGCTGTCGTAATGCCGCATCCGCATGACAAGCTTTCCGCCAAGCCCTTTCGACTAATGATATATGGCGCGGTTCGGTCCGGAAGGGCGAAACACAGTCATCCTCCAACTACCTACCTTATCTACTCAATGTATCACGGCTGAGGAGGCTGAGAAAATGCCTGACGACGAGTCCTCTTACTCACCCTCGATGGCAGAACCAATTATTTTGGCCACGCAGAGGCTGAACTCTCCGCTACCATCTTCAAATCCCTCGCGAAGCTTGGCAGCAGGGACACATATGAGTATCTACTCTCAGAGAGGAAATCCCAACAATAGACATCAAAGTTTGGGAGGACGCATGTTATGGACACACGGGCGAAGATTGGTCACAAACTATGTCTAAGCCGCGCAGATCTGGTCTGGGGAGTCTTGTCATGATGGGTACTATTTACAGAAGTTTGCTTGGCAGTTCTATTTGCACACGTGTCGTCCATACACCGGCGGCTTCATGCCACGGATTGAAAACCATTCCTCAAAAGCCTGGGATGCGTTGTACCTTCCGACAATCCTATCGCTCAACGCCATGTAAATGCAAGTGGTGCTATCAAAGAGAATGCGACTGATCATGCTCGCTGTAGGTGCAAGAAAGAAACGCGGTCCATGCACTGATTCAACGTCGTTTTCCGTTCATTCCGGGCCTTTGCGGTTTCGGTCGGCTGGTTTTCTTCGGGCGCCGTTGTTGTCTAACAGGCGGAAGCGTAGTCAGCATATGTTCCTATCGGACCATTACGAAGAGCATGAAGGTCGCCCCAGACAACAGAGATAAAGATCATGATGCTTCTTACTTAATAGGCTCCCATTCCATGGTCTTCTCGTTAAAGTGGTGTCTGAACGATTAAGTCAGCAATAGCACTACCTTTAGTGGCAGGGTGGTCGCCAACCTCTCAAACGTGGTCCTCGTCAAGGACTCCTTTTGATATTCCTCTTCGAGGAGCCACGCATAGTCGTAAGGGATTTTAACAGGGGTCCCCTCGAACACACTTTCGCGTAAAGGAAAGATGTCTTTTTCCTAATTCAAGATCATATCAGTCTGGTCGCTTAGCAGTCGCAGCCATGCCTGGGACGTACCAGATAATGGTGCTTGTCTTTACACATCAGGGCACCTTCAATGCCCAAGGCTCTCGCCGTCTCGTTGACTCTGATGGTTGTTATATCAATGAAAAGCCCTGTCTCTGTGTCGATCCACCTTGCATCGATCATATTGAGCCTATCTCTTGGATCTCCATTGACATACGCAGGGTTGACCTCCAGCATATAATCTCTGCCTTCAGGAATATTCGGCAAATGGTAATGATGCATCGTCATATTGTAATAGGTGGCGAGGAAGCGCATAGTGTTTTCTGTCACTTGGACGTCAATGTCGGAGTCCCATGGCAGGATCTTAACAATGTCAGCAGTTCCGGATAGCCTGGCGTACTTGGGCGGCATACCTTACGATTCCACCACCATCCCATCAGCGTCCCATGCATTATCCATGTTTCAGCCCCGATGTCTGCCATGGTGGAAAGATACGTTTGCATGAGGGCGGTGAGGTGTGTGCTTCGCTCATGGTATGATAGTTCTCGGTCGGCGAACCTGGTCCTACAAATCAGCTTCATGCCAATATCTTGACGGGGATTGCTGACCGGCCGTCATAGTGCGGGTGAAAACTTCAGCGATTTGGATCAGTGATTTACAAGCTAGTCGGAGGGCTCCCTGGACTTACACCGACTCATCTATGTGCCATGTTAGCGACGACGGTTTCTACGAACAACAGTAGGAGAGACTCACGAAAATATTTATTTTTTGGATCTCCACCTTTTCCACTATGGTCTTGTTTTAACCTCGTTCGCACACTTAGGAAGTCCGCGTCTGCTTTCACCAGCGTTCTACCGCTAAATGAGCCAACGAGCAAAATGGCGAAGGAAAGCCAGTAAGATATCTGGACAAGCATTGGGTATCGTCGCTATCGTGGCATCAATGACATATTAGGTGCGCGCCAAGCTACGCATGCGATAAGAAAGCAATGCGCAGATCAAGGGTAATCCGCAATATCTAATTTTTGAATGCTTGCCGGTGGGTTTGGGTCTTGATAGATGCCAAGACTGTCGCGTGCGCAGAAGCTTTGGTGGTAAAAGAAGTTCCTGCGGAGGTGCGGGTAGAGGTCTCCGCCTGTGAAATCAGATGACGGCGGGGGCCCCGGTCGAACACCAGATGGCTGGTAGTGTAGGGACGTGAGGACGAAAGGTGAGAGACTGTCTGTCTGTCTTGATCCTGGCCAATAATACAGACACAGTTGGAAGCAACGGTGACTCCTGGAAAAGGAAGAGATAATCGCAAGGGGAATGGGTGTGGAAGGTTGAGGCAAGCTCCGTACTATTAATTGAGTCAAATTGACTGGCGATAATAAGGTAGACCTATCCATCTGGGAGATAACGCGCGGCTGGGCTGCTTTTCGTCAGCCTGTGGGGGCCGTCGGAGGGGATGCCACTTTGGTGCGTAAACCAGTCAAAGCATCTGACTTGTTACGGCGTACCATACTCCCATACCTTACGGAATACGACTGTGCATGTCTCGTAGCTGATCGCGTGCTCTCAGCTCTCATCCAGGGCACCGTCCAATCTGCCTGCCAAACTCAAAGGACGAAGGATTGGGGCAGTCCGTGTAAGGGGACGGACCGGGCAGCCAGTCAGTCAGTCGCTGCTGTGTCCGATCCCCACCCATTGGGCACCGGGGGGCCGCCTGGTGAGGATAGGAGTGACACCGAGCCATGCAGGTGTCCAGGGTGCCGCGTAAGCCAAGTCCAGACAAGCATTCAAACACACGCTATACCTCGATCTACGCCGTTTAAGCTCACGTTTTTGCCGGTTTGCCGAGATTGCCAAGATTACAAGGCACATGCAAGGCCAGCACGTATCGTGGCCTCGCACCATCAAGATCAGTCGCAGTTCAACAGCGACATATACTACCTACTAGTAGAATTCACTAAGCTTTTCCATCTGCAGTCTCAATGTGCTTAATACTAAGGTGTCTTTTGTTGTTGACTTGCTGCCGAGGATCTCTCAGTTTGAGACTGTCACTCATTTTGATGCTACGCCTGCCTCGCCGCCTGTGGAGTTCCCCTTGCCATATGCCACCTGCCATCTGCTACCCTTACCAATCCCTATTCACATTTTGTTTTCATTATTTATTAAAAATGTTTACCTAGCATTACCCAACAAGAATCATGGGGTAAGTGGCGCATGGCTTGCAAAGAGCTCGGCACAAAACTTGCGTTAACTGCCAGATCATACTTCAGCGTTCTTATCGGGTTCGGGCCCTAGACTGTCAAACTGTAAGGATAGTTTAGGGAATCTACAACTCTATGCAGACCGTACACAGCACGGGATTTATGAAGCCTGCTAGATCGGTTTGCGAAATCGCCCTTAGTGGGTCACCTGGAAAGCTCCATCGAGTATGCAATAAAGGTATCGCTCCAGGGTGCCGCAGCAATTGAGTTGCCGCATTCTTTGCCTCACAAGGATAGACTAGTGTTTGATGGTGGAAATTCCAATTGCATTGGATACAGAGTGAACAAACGCCTCCTCAGCCTGTCTGGTGAAGCTTGATAAAGCTTACATGACGCAAGCGTAAAGGGGCTCGTTCGCATCTCGAATCCTCCACCACAGCAACGCTTTCTCAGCCTCAGCCCCTATTATTAGTGCTGCTACAGTGCCGTAAGATGCAACAAAAAATTAGTGATTCCTGCTTGCTTACTCTGCGCAAGCAATATGGGGACAACCTTGCTAAAAGTTTCTTCCTATTACGTAGTATCCTCTTCCTATGAACATTTAGTATACTTTGCCTGAGGCCATATTACCCTCTGCCCATCCATCTATTAAAGACCGTGCACTATCCCATGGAGGTTAAGAGACCTCAAGTAAAGAAAGCAGGCTGTTAGGCGAGGGAATCTTGAAGGGTCGGAATGTTTTGTAGTATTGTTACCATGTGTGCCATGTTCGAAGAATAATGGTTTGCGCAGCACGATCTGTCAATTGAGCATGTTGATTCTTGTCTCTAGCCTACATATAGAATTGATTTCCCACAGGGAGCCGAAGAATCACCACGGGGCCGTGCGGGTTTCTACTGTCTAACTACCCCTATTGCAGCAGCTCTATCTATCCCAGTTTGAAATGTCCTTCTGAACATCATATCCCACTCAAGAATATGACTCTTCACCAACTTCGACTAAGCCAGCTTTGGAAGCGTCTCAGGAAGCTTCAGGTCGAGGTAAGATTGTATATCTGGGAGGACTGCATCTCCTGTACATGGTATTTGGAGACCGTCCAAAGATCAACGCATCAATGGCATGTTCTCGTTGTGTTGCCCCTGGGCATTTGAGTAGTTCAGACTCTCCTCAGGGTGGGCTCGGTGGGGATTGCCTGTCTGCAAACAGTGCAAACAGGAACCCCTGCGCGAAAATCTCTACAGACTCCTTTTTTCGCCGAAATCACTCGAGTTAAGCTCCCCATCTTTCCAGAGAAGTATCCACTATACTTTCATCAGTACCGTCATCCGTGTCATCCATATCCTTTCACCCTCATTGAGATCATTTACGGGCCTCTTTATCCCTTGTATTTGTACGACTGCGTCTTGCAAAGCAGGCAGACGGAAAGGTCCAGCTGCACTTTGCATTCCTGCCTTGATTGCAGAGGCTCTCGTAAGCCAGGCATTATTGCCCCACCCTGATTTTCTCCTTTTCGCTTTCGACTTGCTTCTAGAGCCTGATTCGCGCGTGTCTGACGCAGGAGACGCATTAAGCAGCACAAAACTTCCGCCTACGCATAAAATTTGCACAAAATGCCCCTCATTTCTCTTTACCCCACCATCTCACCTCTTCTCACTCGAACTTCCTTCCAACAACTACCACGACTCCTTTCATCATCCACCAGATCATTCCATTCGACACCAGCAATCATGGCTATCGGCACCTACTTCGATGTGTCCTGGGAAGGCCCAGTCCTCGATAATAACAATCAGCCCACCCAGGATGTTAAGGGTAAGTGCTCTCGCGAGTCCTTTGCCCCTCATCTTCCAAATTTTCCATTACCCGGCTTTAGGCATCGACCCGTCCAACACAAATCGACATACTGACATAGCGTTTTAGACCAAACTGGCCGCATCAACTTCAAGCTCTACGACGATGTCGTCCCCAAGACGGTCGACAACTTTCGTGCCCTTTGTACCGGAGAGAAGGGTTTCGGCTATGCTGGCTCGAAGTTCCACCGTGTGATTCCCCAATTTATGCTCCAAGGGGGTGACTTCACTCGTGGCAACGTAAGTCTCTTCGACTCGTACCCAATGACTTCCTGCACGATTTTTGACCCATGAAACCAGGGTACTGGTGGAAAGTCAATCTGGGGCGATAAATTTCCAGATGAGAACTTCAAGATCAAGCACACCAAGCCAGGTCTACTCTCAATGGCCAATGCTGGACCAAACACGTATGTCCTCTCCTTCTGCTACCTCAAACATACTTGCTGACCTTGTCATTCAGCAATGGTTCCCAATTCTTCATCACTACGGTCGAGACTGCATGGCTGGATGGCAAGCACGTCGTTTTTGGAGAGGTTGCCGACCAGGAGTCCATGAGGGTTGTCAGGGCCATCGAGGCTTGCGGTAGCAACACTGGCAAAATCAAGTACAACAAGCCGCCCACCATCACTGCCGCGGGCACGTTGTAATCACATAGTCTCAGGCGACAGGATGGGGTCCTTGGACATTGGGATAAGGACCGTTGCAGAGAGGCTGTTGTAGTGCTCGCCATACTAGAGAAACATTTCATGGTGTCAGCTAGTCATGTTGCAAAAGTAGAGTATTCATACTCACAACTCTACCCTTGAGACACATTACTCAACCTGATTGGACGTGTCATCTTACATGCAATGGGTGAGGCTGGTAGCTGATCAATGCCAGTAAAAAGTTCAGGTATGGCACGACTCAGGTTCAGCCCACCGCACTTTTCAGCATCCTCCTCCCTTGCCTCCTGACCACCTGGTCTAAAATCTCCCTCATTTGCTTACAACCGTCCACCCCCACCGCCAGCATTCCCTCCAACCTCCCCACCTGCACTCTCGTCTCCATGACCAGCACACTCACCTTCTCTCCCGCGCCCAGAGTCCCCACCGTTAGAAACGGCAACTCCTGCTCTTCGGTGCCGTTCAGATCGAGTAACGGATCCGCACTCTCGTCGTTACTGCTGTATGTCGAGGTTGAGCCGGCCGTGCACGCGACGATGTAGTCGGACATGGGGATGCCGGCGTCGATGATAGCGAGGGTCGCGGCGTTAAGGCAGGCGGCTAAGAGGGAGCCGTCTTGGGAGAGGATGTGCAGAGTTATTAGGATGGTGGAATGGGGGTAGAGGTGCGTGAAGAGTGTGCTTGTGAAGGCGTTCGCTATTGTGGCTTGCATCTCTGAGGTTCGTCTGCGCTCAGCACACGAGGTATCAGCCTCCTGTTCCCTCTGGGCTCTTAACTTCTTGGGAGCAAAGGGATACGACTTACTTATCGCCCCTCCCCCTCCTCTTCCTCTCCACTCCACTGAACCCTGCGATCCCAATCTCTACTTGCACGCTTGCGTTGTTTCCCTCCGCCCCTCCCCCTCCCCCCCCTCTCCGTGACTCTGCAGGCCCTGCTACTGTGCATATGACTTTCGTGTTACCCATTTGGAGGTAGGAAGACCCGTCCGCGGCGGCTTGGGTACTGATCTGTGCGTGAATGCGTCGTAGCTCGTTCCAGCGCCGGCCATCGAGGCGGAGGAGCGCAAGGGCGTAGGTTGAGGTGTCGAGGGGCATTGTGGATGGCCCGTACCGGGTTGAAAGAGGATAGTGGGGTGGCGAGGAGAATGGGCGCCTTGGGTTGGCGCTATGTGCTTATTTATGCTTGATCCTTAATATTGCAGTGGCTTTGGAGGGCTTTGAGCTTTTGATGCTCCATTAACGATTCAGCCCTACAAAATATGATCACACGCTTCAAGTTGTTTTGACGAACACACCTACATCAACTTCCATAATGTCCGTCCCTCAGTCCCTGGAAATGATCTTGGTAGCTTTACTTTCGTATCACGAATGTTTGCAAAGGACGTTCTTAGACATTTCGAAAGTTATTCCTTCTCTACCGCTTGTTTCAAGACAACTGTTTGACTCGATCAAGAATCGGCGTGCGAAGACAAAACGTAACAGTTTGCGTGACTTGATGTTGGCTGACACATCGAAACTACTCTCTTGCATGCAAGTGGTTTGATTGAAACACTCTCTTCTCCTAGGTATGTCCTATCCTCTGTACGGCCGAAGTCATATTGGCCCCATGTTCGTCCTCCGTCAAGCTACACTGTGTTACAGCTTAAAAAATTGAGGAAAGAGAATCATCCCCGGCCAGCGGTACCATAGTTCTTCGAGACAGGATCAGCTGAGCACTACTTGGAGGGTCTACGATGGTTCTACTTGCGGATATCGCATATTTCTAGTCTTTTCCATTAAACGATCCTCCCGTCACAGCTGATACAGCTACTGAATACCTCTTCTGATCATCATGTGTTCTCCTATGCTCCGGTGTCCAGAGGAAGAGAGAGAGAAAGAGTAGACTTGTTGGAACACGGCAGGGACCCTCGAAGACGCCTGCCGTGCCAAAGGTACGAACATGCCGCAGTCGTTCCTCTGGCGGATATCGCATACTGCAGAGTCCTTTCAACCGTCTCAGAACGACTCGCACTTCACACCACCCATTGGACATGACTTGCAAGGACTTGTGCATTTAGTTCAGGCGTCTCGCAACCAATGTGCGTTCTGATTTTGCACAATCCCCAGTCTGCTTCTCTTCTCCGTGTGTCCAACATTATTGTTGCTACTCCGAAAAGCTTCAGATATAACTTGTTTTTATCTCAAATCATCCCTAATCATGCATTCCGTCACATTGGCTACCGCCCTTCTTGTTGGCTTGACTTTCGCGTACCCCCAGCCAGTCATGCCTCTCCCTGCCGGCGGGAGCTCTCAAGTGATTCTGGGCTTCGTGGGCCGCGTCAATATTGCAGTGCGCACCGTGCAAATTCAGGATCACAACCCTGACGCCCGGCTCTACGAGGTGCAGGCCACCGCCCCAGGTGGTTCTGGCGTGACCAAACCGGGTGCCCTCACCCAGCTACAAGTGGTGTTCTCGCTCAAAAATAACCGTTGCGCCATCATCGACTCGACGGCTGGGGGCGCATTCAACCCAGTGCAATACCGAAACAAGCCCTGGCTAGAAGACTTGGCCGTGGCATGGCCTATTGAGATGGATGCTGTCGAAGCAGACGCGCTGCTGAAAAAGGCCGGCTACACTTCGCTGTACGACGAGATGACTTTGCGTTGGCCACTCTATCCAGGTATCAACCAGCCATACTACATCTTTACTATGGTGATCGGTCTATTTGTGTTCGTTGGCGTCAATGACAAGACTGTGACGCTCGACCCTTTCTCTTTGGGTCCTGGTCCATCTATTTCAGAATTCTTGCAAGATCCTGCAAAGCATGTCACGACAGCTCAAATATAAAGATGTGCAAGGAATTATTGCAAGAATTTTCATGTGGCGAGAATGCACTGGAAGGTGTGAATCACTTTTAGGGTTTAGAAGCAATAGCGCTTAGGATTGATAGATGAAGTCTTGTACTTTGTACACGATATATGGTACCCGAGACGAGAAATGGAGATCAGACTCCACATATCTGTAGGCTTACACTTAACAAAATAGCGGTTTCTTTTTCTCAACATGGATGTATTTGCAACCGAGTCCATTGTGCTTGAAATTTTCTGGTGATCCAGAACGTAGCGGTCGAACGTAGCGGTCGTACGTAGGTCGCTTGAGCGTTTCGCCGGGGCGGGGCAGTACAATCGCGTCACGACGCCCCACCATTATCGGAATCTCATAGGGATGGAGGCATCGATGGACGACGATCTGGAGATAATCACTAGTGATGATGACTTAGAAATCACGCATGTCACGAGAAGAGAGCTTGACGCTGATACACGTCTCAACAGTGAGCTTCTGGTCTCTCTTAGACTCCGTACATTATGTCGTGGATGCTGACTAAATTTCGCAGAGACTGCTCAGGTAGCATCTCGAGACGAGGCGAACGATTACGATGATCGTGACGATGACGATGAAGACGAGGACAGGGAACCATACGCGGACAACGGACGTCCTCGAATGCGAAACTCACATACTGAGGGAGAGAAAGTGGACTGGTCTGATAACGATGGCGAGTTGGCCTACGACAAGTTCAAAAACCGCAAGGCTCTTAAACGAAAGAGGATGGCTGCCAGCACGCGCAAGGCCAAAGCGTTAGAAAGGGGCGGTGTTGTAGGTAAAAAGCCCAAGAATGGTAGCAAGCCTGGAAAAGCACTAGCAAGTACAATGAAGGATTACGACGACGACTCCGACGATGACTTGATGGAATATACTCTGCCCGACTACCTTCAGAGTCGCCGTGCGCGATTCGATAGACGCACCGAAGTCCTTAAGCAAGGAGGGCTCAAGTTGCCACCCAGCTACAACGACATTGAATTTTCGGACGATGAGAGACTGGCATATCTGGCTGAGAAGCCTGAATTCCCTAAAGCGAAGCCCTCTGCGGCTTACAAAGATGTACAACTTCCCTATTCGCTAGGTCTGATACCAGCACCGATTGCACAGTGGTTGCGAGATTACCAAGTGCAAGGAACGGCATTTCTCCACAAATTCTTCGTTTACCAAACGGGCGGTATTTTGGGTGATGACATGGGCCTTGGTAAAACTGTACAGGTCATCGCATTTCTCACTGCAGCTTTTGGGAAAACAGGCGACGAAAGGGATGCAAAACGTATGCGCAAAATGCGAAGGTCAGGTGCATCATGGTACCCTCAAGCTCTGGTAGTCTGTCCAGGAACTCTGATCGCGAATTGGAAGACTGAACTTAACCGATGGGGCTGGTGGCACGTCGATGTATATCATGGAGACACGAAAGAGGCCGCATTGCAGGCAGCTACGACAGGGCGAACGGAGATCATGATTACTACATACACGACCTACAGGATGAACAAAAGCGCCATTAATTTGATCGAATGGGACTGCGTCATCGCAGACGAATGCCACATAATCAAAGGCCGAGCTTCAGATACTACTAAGGCTATGAACGAGGTGAACGCCCTTTGCAGGATAGGTCTTACGGGTACAGCAATACAAAACTCGTACGACGAGCTCTGGACCCTTCTCAACTGGACCAATCCAGGCAAGTTCGGGCCGATATCTACATGGAAAGCTACTATCAGCGAGCCATTGAAAATGGGCCAGTCTCACGATGCCACGGTCTACCAACTCAGCAAGGCTCGTAAGACTGCCAAAGCGCTCGTTGAGAACCTCCTTCCTCAGTTTTTCCTACGCCGCATGAAAACGCTGATTGCACATCAATTGCCAAAAAAGAGTGATCGAGTCGTCTTCTGTCCTCTTACAGATACCCAAGCAGACGCTTACGAGAATTGTCTTGATGGTGATATCGTCCAATACATCAAAGCGTCCGCCGAGCCCTGTGATTGCGGATCGGGCAAAAAGTCCGGCTGGTGTTGTTATCAAATTGTCCCTGGCGGTGGCAAATGGCAATCCTACGTTTTTCCAGCTATATCCAACCTGCAAAAGTTGGCCAACCACCTAGCGATCCTCATCCCACAAAGCTCCGATCCTGGAGAAAAGCAAGATAAAGACCTGGCCATGCTTCAGATCGCAGTGCCTGACCAATGGAAAGGGCTCATGAGAAACCGCGACTCGATCCTCAATTACTCTAACCCCGAGTTTTGTGGTAAATGGAGGATCCTTAAGAAACTACTTCGCTTCTGGCATGCCAACGGCGATAAGGTGCTCGTGTTCTCGCACAGCGTGCGCTTACTCAAGATGCTGCAGATGCTGTTCAATCACACCTCCTACAATGTCTCTTACCTCGACGGCGCTATGAGCTACGAAGACCGTGCAAAGACGGTCGACGATTTCAACAGCGACCCCGGCCAGTTTGTCTTCCTGATTTCAACCAAAGCCGGCGGCGTAGGTCTTAACATCACATCCGCCAATAAAGTCGTAATTGTCGACCCGAACTGGAACCCTTCCTACGACCTCCAGGCCCAAGATCGTGCGTACCGTATCGGTCAGAGCAGGGATGTGGAAGTCTTCCGGCTTGTAAGTGCCGGTACTATCGAAGAGATTGTATACGCGCGACAGATATATAAGCAGCAGCAAGCAAATATTGGATATACTGCCAGCACAGAACGGCGGTACTTCAAGGGTGTGCAGGAGAATAAAGACCAGAAAGGCGAAATCTTCGGATTGGCGAACCTCTTTGCTTATCAGGGGAACAACGTCGTGTTAAGAGACATTGTGAACAAAACAAACGTTGCTGAATCCAAAGCCGGTGTCGCGGTAGTAGGACTTGACCTCGATGACCCGGCGGTGAGAGAGAATGGCGAGGATGAGCCGCTGCTGGCCGGTGGGGAAGATGAGGATAGTGCAATGAGCCAGCTTGCGGCGTTGGTTGCAGGTGAGGCAGATGATATTGCTAAGACGAAGAATAAAGGAAACCGTGGTACTGCGTCCAAAAAGAGTGATCCCGTGAACGCTATCCTTGCAAGCGCAGGCGTGGAGTATACGCACGAGAACAGCGAAGTTATTGGCTCCTCCAAGGTGGAGGCAAGGCTGAGTCGCAGGGCGGAAGAAGCGGGCAATGACATTGATATGGCGGAGCAGCATGTGTTCGCCAACACGCAGGAACGGGTAGCTATGAAGAGTGGAAATGCAGCTGACAGCGACGGAGAAGACGACGAGATCATTGAATGGAGGTACAATCCGCCGGATGAAGTGATGAAGAGACAGTTCTGCACTATGGCAAAGACTTTCGGCTTCAGCGATGCGACGGAGTTTGCGCTCGTTGTGGAGGGATGGACACAAGCCCAGAGGCGGAATTGTCTTGATAAATTTTACCGAGGAAGAAGGGAGAAGATTATGGCGAGGACTCTAAAACAGCCAGTCTCTTGAAGAGCTAGGTACTCCGACTCTTGGATAAGACGGGAGAAGGAAGTCAAGCTGGAATGGTGTCGTTAATAGCAGATGAGGTTCTTTACACGGATGGACGATTGCGGATGAGGACGATTGCGGATGAGGACGATTGCGGATGAGGGCGATTCCGCCGTCGCACTAGAAGTCCTACACGAGCTGACTCCATCCGCCTTCAGTATATAGGCATCGCGTAGCAGATCAGAAGTCATACGGGCTGACTCCACCGAACTGAAATACATAGACATCGCGTCGCAGGTCGTCGAATCAGTCTTCTGCATCTGGAGAAGAATGCGAGACCCTTGTTGCGCCTCGATCGAAATCATGGGTTGTTCAAGGCGTAGTGACCTGGTCCAGCTCACGTGAGCCAAATCCGACTTCTCACACTGATGCCGCGTCAGATGATTACAGAACAGAGAAGATGAAAGCCTACGGGAACAAGCACTATGCCCAGTTCACGGGCTGGGCAGATCAAGCACCAGCCGTAGTGATCAATGAATAGAAAGTATGGGCATGCCCGTTGGCAAGCGTAGACAAGTACAACGAGGCTTGTTCTTGTCTGGTCGAACGTAGTCCCACCAACCACGACAGCCAGTTTGGATGTATCTGCTAGTGTGGGGTACCGAAAGACCATACCTTAAGCTCATCATCTAAATCGTGCATATGACAAAGTCCCTGCAGCTTGCAGCTTGACCATCTGGTCCAAAGGTGGGGAGCCCTGAGCATTCCCCAGTAGAAGGACGAGGGTCCTCATTGGGTATCCGTAGCCTGGATAGCAAAGCGGCGGACTCCGATCTCCTCTCCCTGTTGCGCGGTGCCGGGCGATTGCTGGTAGATTCGGCATGGCTTCACTGTGCCTTTGGACCGTCTGGCGACAGAGGCCCCTCAACTCGACGTGCCCTGAACAGTCATCTTCCCATGACATGTTGATCCGAGGCCAAACTCGCGTATCACTCTCTCTATCAATTTACCTGAGCCGGTCGCGCAGACATGCAGAAGAACAGTCGAAGGCCGCTAGAAGAGTCAGACGCATGACGCATGAGCCGGCCTCGACGAATCGGCAGACGCGTCTTCTTATCGACTTGCACCGTGCCACCCACCCTTCGCCTACACGCCAGCCCCGAGTCACAGCAAAATAGCTCCGTCCACGCTTTCGCACGTGCACTCGCATGAACCGAGTCCGAAGTGGAGGTGCCTGACATACCTGACATGCCTGACATACCTGACATACCTGACATGCCGCCACGATGGCTTCGCCGCTCCCTGGTCGAGGCTACGAGCGATATTTGGTGCTAGAGGCACGGCAGGCTTGCTTGCATGAGCTTGCGCTTGCCTTGCTGCGCTCTGCTTGGCAAAGGAAGCAAGGCGATCTCCGGCTCAGGCCGTCAGACTGGCCAGCAAGTGATGCTCGTCGAGTGGCCACCGAACCCGAACACGGCACGCCAGACCTCGGACATGGAGACGAAGGCGAGGGCTGTCACTGCTGGGGAGGGTGCTTATCAGCCCGCAGATCGAGATAGCACTATCAGCCCGAAGTGCCGGATCGTAAGCCTAACGAAATGCAAATTCCCTCCGGCCTCGTCCATTTTGCGCCCACGCAGATGGTGTGCTGATTGTGCCCTGCGATTATTTAACTACACACCGCTCGAATTTCCTTTCCGTGCGCTTCGAGAGAAATCCTTTGTACCCGTCGTACACAATTGCTTCTTCAGCTTGAGATTCTCCATATCTCGCGCGAACCCTTGGGTTCACCTCGCCAGTCACACTTTTAAGTGGTGTGAATTGGCACCACCTCCCGACCCTCGACAATGGCTTTCTTACGCAAAACCGAGTACGACATCGAAGATGGCTCGCCGACCGGTCTCGACAGGCGCGTGGAGAAGCACCCTGCCTACATTGACGAGACGGGCGCCGTGCCGGGCGAGAGCTTCACCTACGGCAACTCGACCTATGCCAAAATCCAACGCTTCGCCGGGCGATTCGGTGTCGAGCAGAGGGGGATAGAGAGAGTGCCAGAGGACGAGAGGACGGATAAGAGTCCGCACCAGATTGGCACCATGGTATGAACACACTCTTCGCCGCGGATCGGAAGCCCCGAGGGCCGGGTCTGGGTGGAAGTGCTGATGACCGGACAGTGGCTCTCTGCAAACATGGTCGTCTCCTCATTCGCCATCGGCGCGTTGGCCGTACCAGTCTTCGACCTGGGCTTTGTCGACTCGTTACTTACTATATTCTTCATCAACCTGCTCGCTGTCACACCCGTCTGTTTCTTCTCCACATTCGGCCCTAGGTTCGGTTTGCGTCAGATGGTTCTGTCGCGCTTCTACTTTGGTTTCTACGGCGTCAAGATTAGTACGTCTCATCTTCTCCTCTCCTGAAATGGTACACCAGGGAAGGCCGTTTCTTGCACAAGTGACAGAATGCTAATTGCATGCCCGCACTTACAGTTGCCATTTTCAACATCCTTGCGTGCGTCGGCTGGTCCGCCGTCAACGTCATCGTGGGCGCCCAGCTCCTGAATGCAGTCAACACCAACGTCCCCGGCTGGGCCGGCATCATCATCATCGCAGCCGCGACCTTCCTCGTCACGCTTTTCGGCTACAAAGTAGTGCATGCCTACGAATACTACTCGTGGATCCCCAGCTTCATAATTTTCTTGATCGTGCTGGGAGAATTTGCGCACAGCGGCACCTTCTCCAATATCCCCATGGGCGTCGGTAGTAGCGAGGCCGGCAGCATCTTGAGTTTTGCAGCCAGTGTCTTTGGGTTCGGAACCGGCTGGACTAGCTATGCGGCCGACTACACTGTTTACCAGCCGGTGAACGTCTCGCGCCTCAAAATATACCTTTGGACTTTCTCAGGGTTGATGTTCCCGCTCCTCTTTACCGAAATGCTGGGATTGGCTGTCATGACCGCCTCCGTCGCCACACCATCTTACGCGGCTGGCTACAAAGCATCCGGCATTGGAGGCCTGCTCGCCGCGGTGCTCTTCCCGCCACTAGGCCGCTTCGGCCAATTCTGCCTCGTCGTGCTGGCGTTGAGTATTATCGCGAACAACTGCCCGAACATCTACAGCGTGACCTTTAGCTTGCAAGTCATGGGCCGGTGGACGCAGGCGGTGCCGAGATTCATCTGGACCTTCATCGGCACGCTCGTCTATTGCGCGATTGCCATCCCAGGGTACAGTCATTTCGAGTACGTGCTGGAGGACTTTATGCTGCTGATCGTAAGCTCCCCCCCTTGATACTCCGACATACATTCTCCAAACCAAACCCTAACCCTTCCCTAGGGCTACTGGCTCGCCATCTACGAAGGCATCGCCCTCACCGAACACGTCCTTTACAAACGCGGCCTCGCCGGCTACGACGTCTCCATCTACCTCTCCCCCTCCAAACTGCCCCCGGGCTTCGCCGCCGTCGCCGCCTTCTGCTTCGGCATCTTCGGCGCCGTCATGGGCATGGCGCAGATCTGGTTTATTGGACCCATCGGCAGACGGATTGGTACGCCGGGGTATGGAGGCGATGTCGGCTTTCCGCTCGCGTTTGGGTTTAGTGCGCTTAGTTATAGTGTGTTTCGGTATTTTGAGAAGAAAAGGTTTGGGAGGTAGCTGCGGGGAGGGGTGCGGCTTTTTCAAAGCGATTGCCTGGGGGGTTGGGAGGGGTTGTATAGGGGGTATTATTGGTAGTTTTACTGTATAAATTTTTTGGGAAATACTTTCTTGGACTGTGAGGTTTGGATTCGGGTGTGAGTATGACCGGAGTAAGCGGTTTGCCGTTCTCCTCCGACGCGCCTGCTGGTGCCGCTTCTTTGACAGCGACTTTTGGCTTTGCGGAGACTGAGATACCTGTCGTGTCTTTGATGGACTTATGTCGGGACACTCCCGCCACTTTACTTGTGAGACTTGGGAGGGAGATATGTATGCCCGCTGCTCGATACCTCGATCAGTAGCTTTGTCACGAGTGAGACGCCTGCCCTAGCACGTGAGCGGTTGGGAGTGGTTAGTGTGTAACTGGCATCATTCCCCGTAAACATAACGAGCAGTTGTTCATATACTTTTCCACAACTACTGTCTTTCACATACGACCACAGACTCAAGGGAACTGGGCATCCCGTCCGCTCTGCCATACATAAGCTTGAGATCGGCAGATCAGTAGTTGGGTGGGTGACCACCAGCGAATCCCTGCTGTTGTATGTTTTTGGTTCCATTTTTGTGTAGATGTGACCTGCTATGCTGCTATGTTGTGGCGTCTCCTGCTCAAGATTTTCCCGCTCGCCGTTGCTAACTCACCGGCACCCGTGTAGTTTAACTTACACAAGCCTCAGAAACCTCAGAAACCACAATGAAATAAGAAAATTCCTATGTCATATAACCCATTCCATATACTACACAACCGCAAAACAATCTTACCCTACCAGAAAATGCCAAATGCCAACTATCCACATCTCCAAACCCGTCCACTCACCTACCCCATGCAAAAAGGCCTCCAGCCGTGGCGGCAAAAAGAATCAAGACCCCATCATTTGACCTACCCAATGCAACCCGCCTCAATGTACCCTAACCAATGCCCTCTCAAAACCCCTCCTGTATACCCAAGTCCCCCCTATCCACCTCCTCCAATGGCATCATCATCGAAACTCATCCCCCTCCTCCTCCCCCTCCTCCCCCTGGACGCCATCGACCCTCACAACCAACTCCTTCGTCCTCCTCGCAACCTCAAACGCCAACGGTGGCAACCTCCCCACCACCTCCTTCCACGCTTCCTCCTTTCCTCCAATCTCCTCGTCCCGCCCCACCTCCCCCGCCTCCATCAACCTAACCCCACAATCCCTCAACCCCCGCACCACCTCCCCCGTCCTCTCCCTTAGCACCTCATTCCCCGTCTCAGCAACCGCATGTTCCGTCTCAGCGACAATTCGCTCGACGAGATGAGCGATAGCGGCGACGTGCGTTCGGATGGTGGCAGGGGGGGAGGCGGAACGGATGGTGGAGACGAGGGATTGGATCGAGTGCACGAGGGAGGAGGTTTGGTCTTCGAGGAAGATCTGGGGCAGTGTGGTGAGCATGATTTTAAATCTCTGATGGTTTTGCCGGCACGCCTTGGTCATGACGTCCGGAGGATGGTTACACATACTTTCAACTCCTCAACATCGCCATCCTGCGCTCGCATGCCGAACCCTCGTTTCGGCGCGGCCGCCCCGTTGGTCGGTCCGTTACGCGACGAAGGCCGCTGCGGGGTGGCGAAGATGTCTCTATTCTGGGCTTTGGGTCGGTTGGGCGGCGTGCTTGGGCCGCTGTATATCGAGTCTCCAAAGGAATTTGTCCTCCCGGTTTTGTGGATGGGGAAATACCCCGGAGACTCACTCGCCCCATTGTCCTCTTCCTCGAGTTCGTCTGCAGGCGTCGGACGGACCTTCATTGCTCGGATGAGCTCTACAACGGCGGTTGTGAGGTGCGAGGCTGCTGCGTCGAGTAGAGAGACGAGCGAGATGCCATTTGAAGCGGCAAAGTTCTTGCATGCGGTGATGACGTTGTTTGCGGTGGCGGAGATTCTGGTCTTGAATTTGGATTTTTGCTGGGATAGAGCGTCATCGCTCGAGGTTGTGTCTCCGATGTCTTGGATGATGTGTCGGACGCTGACGACCACTGATTTCATGGAGTCGAGAACGGTTTCTGGTTCCCCTACACGAGCACAGCGTAGGAGCTCGTCAATCGCAATCTGGAATTTCGTGACGTGGATGTCCTTGATCAGCCCATTCTGCTGGGTAAATACGCCCTCTTTGGCATACTTGCCGGCTTCGGGCTGCGGTATCGACAAGCCAACCGACGAAGCACGCAAGGTCCTCAGTTGGGTTTTCGTTCGAGCGTATCTACTCCGCCATTCTTTGACCTCCTCTTCCAGCCGATGGACTTGGTGAACGAGTTTTTCTTCCCGCTCCCACGTCTGACCGCTACGGTCAGAGAGTATTTTCATCTCATTCAGAAAGGCGGCTGCTTCCTCTTTGACCTCATTTGTGACCTGCTGTTGCTCGAGTAACTCTACTTGTAAGGTCCTATGTTCTCTTTCTAGGTTGTCATATCTAGTCCTCCACTCATCGTCACCACTAGCGCTCCTTGACAAACTGTCAATCTGAGCTCGTAGTTTCCGCTCAGTATCCGCGTGCTGTGATCTGACCCTTTCAAGCTCTGACTGCAAGCTGCTGTTAAGGGTCAACGCGTTTGCGACATTGCTCTCCAAGGCTGACCGAATATCCGCCCACTCCTTTCGTTCCACGCCGTCAGCCTACTTGAGGTCAGAATAATCTCTCGCTAATCCTGCAAAACTAAGGACATACGCTTTCCTTATCCTGACGATCAACGTGCACCCTCTCCAGTTTTGTGTCCTTCTCTCGAAGTTTACTTTCCAGATCATTGACCTTTCCTTGCAATTCACCCACTTGAGCCTCATAATCTGCAATCATCTTCTTATCGGTGTCAGCACCTCCAGCATTTCTGGTGGTCTGGCTCGTAACCCTTCTGTTTTCCTCGTTACTGCCGGCGCCGCCCGGCCCAGGTGTATCGATACCGTTACTATCACTGTCCTCGGCTCCCGTCTGCTCGTCGTCGTCCTCTACAAGGGTGCTCTTGTTCGGTATTATGGTATTGCTTTGGAAAGTCTTCGCCTGTGGTCTGCCATATGCGTCATCTGGACCCCCAACGCCTGGTATACCAAGGCCCGTAATTGACTGACTACCAAGCGAGACTTGTCTTGGTGCAAACCCTGGCCCTCGCGGTGCAACCTGATCTCTGGAGCCGGGTCTGATACCGTTGGGTGTACCTTGCCGGCTCGGTGGGCCTCTGATACTAGCAGGACTACCGATCCGTTCGATATCCCCAACCGCAAACTTGGGAAATCTCCGTTCGAGTTCGTAGAACACATCGGTGGCTAGATCGCGGAATCTCGGAGCAGGCAGCGTCGATAGCTTTTGTCGTGCTTGATTGCGTTTAGGGTGAAAGTTCTCTTTCGGCAACAGATAGGTGGGAGCTTCACCCTGTCCGCCCCGCTGTGGTCCCGTAGCGTTTTGCCTGCGCAAGAGCTCGTCGTAGACGTCCGTACTTAATTCCTGAAATTGCACCGGTGACAGGCGCAATAGCTTATCTCGAGCTCTGTTGGGTTTTGCGTTCCCCTTCTCATCACGCAACGACTGCGCCAGATATCTCCTGAGTATAGTGTAGTGCATGGACAAGCTCTCCTCCATCAGTATGGCTTTCCGACTCTGCACCGAAATGTTCGTGGCATTGCTCGACCGCGCGATCGAACTTGGTGGTGAGAAGTTGGCGGGGCCGCCATTCCTGCCTTGTGACAGGACTCCGCCCATGCCGTTCATGCCATTCATGCCATTCGAAGATCCAGAGATCGGAGGAGTGACAAGATTGTCTCGGCTGTTTGGTTGTGACGATGGATATGGCGAGTCCCCTGCCTGGTAACGAGAGATGCCGGACCACTCACTGCCCTCGACCGAGACGGGCGAGAGGGTTGCCGAACGACCATTCATGGTGGATGTGAGCGTGGGCGTGAGCAAGTCGAAAACAAGCAGCCAGTGAATAGTACGGTCACAGATGTATTGTGAGTGTGACCAGGTGCATGGAGCTCAGCCCTGCGCTTCGGGAGGCATTCAGACGCTCACAGGGAGGAATGTTGTCGACGCTTGCCGATGGCGTTGCGACAGGCCGAGCAGTCAACAAACAAGTGACGGGAGGACTGAAGGCCCTCCAGGTGAGCGGCGGATAAGGAGTCAATGGCAGAGCCCTCCACCAGGTCCCCTATTTCGTCTTTGCAGGTTGAAATTGGAAGATCGGATCCATCAATGGTCGTGCTGGCTTTCTCTCGTTCTTCCCCTAAAGGTAAGGTTGGCGTGGGAAAGACGGGCCAATTGCGCGACCCGCTTTGGCGTGGCGAGCCCCTGCACCTGCACCTGCACCTGCACCGCGGTCGGTCGGCCGGCGGCAGCAATGATGCAGAAGGGAGCAACAACACGGGCCTGCAGCTCGGCCACTGGGCGACCTCGAACGCTTGGGTGATCGATCATACTAGCGGAGAGTGCCCTCGTGCACAAGCTCGAGAGACGTTTGAGCTCTGATGGATGATGATAAAGATGGCGCCGAGTCTTCGTCCGATCCTTTGTTTCATCTCGTCAGATGTCGGTTTGATGAGCCGAGCAGGCTTGTTTCTTCGTCCATAATACACGCCGCTTCTTTGGATACCGTCCGCTTCCGTGCCACCCAATCACGGTTCCATAGACCCACTGCACTTCAAACATTTCCGCAACAGTCACCGGGACGAGATCTGCTTGCAACGCCTTCGCGTTTGCTGTGGCACGTAGAGCTATTACTGATACTGTGTTCGTACTCTACGTAGTCTAAGAAGCAATCCTTAGGGTTTGCTAATCTGTTCTAGCTCTTACGAACGCCCTGTGGTAACCCTGACCTAACAAGCTTGGGTTGAAAGACCCAGAGTTCCCATCAAAGACCGTAAGATCTTGCCGTTTCTATGTATGGTGCGAGCAACTATGTATAATAACCACGTGCCTTTGGGCCGGGTACACCTGTAGAAAAGGAGCCAATGCAGAAGACAAGCAGTCCAAAGCCAGCAGTCATGGTGTCGATAAGGATTGGGACACACGCAGCGAACTGTGTACACTCCAGCATAATCCACAATATGCGGATGAGGCGCCCACTCCATAGACCTGTGCTAAACTCCATATCGATGGCCTCGGCGCCTTCCAGTGATGTTGAGAATGTACACATCAACACGACTCCTTCGCTGGTATCGATCGTGGACCTAGCGCCGGAGTGGTGCCATGTTGAGCCCTTCCAAGGCCTGCACCCGGTTTGGACCGGCCATTAATGCAGCCGAGACGGGGGTGCTGGATCTGGTTGGCACGGCGCTCCTGTTGTGTGCCATGTGGGCCTGGACAAGGTGACCGGCAGCAAGCGCACTGCAGAGACTGAGTTCCCCAGCCAACACACCAGCCGCCACTATTCGAGCCAGCTTGCGAGCATTGTCGCCAGGATGAGTGGGATGAGCCCCTCTAACACCGAGGAGATCGAGCATGGCGCTCTGAGGCTCGAGGACTGTGCCCCCCCCAATCGTGCCGACTTCGATGCAAGGCATCGAAACACTGATCTGGAGGTTGCCGTTATAACTGGGATTGCATTAGCAACTGATGTGATATCGCATGCTTGCATGAACTTACTTTCTCATGACCGTGATGCAATTAGAGCTCTCCACATTCTGCGCTGGATCTTGACCCGTAGCAAGGAATATGGCGGTGACGATGTTGGCTGCGTGGGCGTTGAAACCGCCAATACTGCCCGCCATAGCACTCCCAATGAGATTTTTGCTAACGTTGAGCTCAACCAAGGCATTGACGTCGCTCTTCAACACGCTCCTTACGACATCGCCAGGTATGATGGCTTCAGCAACAACGCTCTTACCTCTGCCGTCAATCCAATTGATGGCCGCCGGCTTCTTGTCGGTGCAGAAATTCCCAGAGACTGAAATGATTGACATGTCCTCGAAACCACTCTCTGTCATCATCACGTTCAGAGCGCACTCCACGCCCTTGGAGATCATGTTCATTCCCATGGCGTCGCCGGTCGTGGTCTTGAATCTGATGTAGAGATAAGTACCAGCAAGAGCAGTTTTCATCGACTGCAACCGAGCGAAGCGGCTGGTCGAGTTGAATGCTCTCTTCATAACTTTCTGACCCTCGTCCGAGTCAAGCCAAAGCTTGGCAGCCCCTGCTCTTGCTAAGGTCTGAAACCCAACACATGGACCTCGAGTCATGCCATCGCCGGTAAGGACAGTAGTAGCTCCACCCCCTGCATTGATCGCCTTGCAACCTCGGCTTGTGCTGGCGACAAGGACGCCTTCCGTCGTGGCCATTGGGAGGAAGTAGTTCTGGCCATCGATGATGAGAGGCCCTGCTACGCCAAGTGGTAACGGCATATATCCGATAACGTTTTCGCAGCAAGCTCCATGCACATTCTCGTAGTTGTAGTCCTCGTAAGGCAGCTTTGAGCCCTCAAGCAATGTTGACGTCTCTTTAGTAGCAGCCGTCCGCGATACCAGCGCCCGCCGTATTTTCACGGCCCGAGTCAACGATGCCAACTTTGTCGTAGAGGGACTTTCAAGTGTCTTCTCCAAAGCATATCCAGGAATCTTGCCACGCACTGACAAGTCAACCAATTCTTTATCGTTGAGTTGTGGGGCTTTACGGTCTCGGAGCATCTGCTCACACTCCTCTCTTGTCCTCGCCTTACTGTCGTCTACCTTGTCAGGCTGTGTTTCAGCACGTTCTGCTTCAATATCTTGAGCATGCCCGACGATGTTGACGACCTGTTCCGCAGCGGGCTGCGCTGCCGGTTCCCGAGCGATGCTGGGCTCCTTGATGCTCCATCGCGCCGCATTGTATAGGTAGCCATTGAGTACAAGGCTCATTGTTAAAGCGACAATAATCCATTTGCTAAGCACAGGGTCTTCCAAACTCTTGAGAACTCCCTCAATGACCCTGCCACCAACGACATCCAGGATATGATCGGTGTACTCAACGTCGAATGTTGAGCCTCCTGTCTCTCCAAAGTCGAGGTGGGAGTTGAGAGACGGAAGCTCGTATTTGATGGGTGGTAAAACGGTTACAATCGTAGAAACCCGTCGTTCTTTAGCCACAGAATAGATGATATTAAGACCGTTTTCAGCCACCTTGAAAGGATCCATAGGCGGCGGTGAAAGAACATTCGAGAATGCAGACACTGTTGATGGCGCAACATTCTTGTTCCCTGATCGAAAAGGTATGGTGCAAAGGTTCAGTACATTGATGAGAACGAAGCCAGTCACCATGAGCACCTTGAATTTCGGTACGCTACTGTCACCGACTTTCTTGCCAAAAACTGGCCGTTCGCCGCTCACTGAACCATTGATGAGGGCATCGTCGTCGGCATTGTACCGCGGCCATTCATTGGCGGATGCAACATTCTCTGCCACTCTTCTGCTCACACCATCGTCCTCAAGGGCTCTCCTCAAAGCTACATGACGCTTAATGCGGTTGATTTCGAGTTTGATGCTTAGTATTGCCGTGTAAAATGTGAATAGAAGGACGCAATCGAAAACGAGGATCCAGGCTGCCAGGAAACAGAATTGGCGGAGGCCTCCTTGTACTCCGGATGCCGCTCCAACAGTCAAAATACCTATCTCAATGCAGTAATCCTTTATGATCTCGAAGCCTCTCTCCTTGACAGCATTCTGAACAGCGTACTGGATAGTTCTTGGAGAACTATCGTCGGGTGCGTTGGCAGATCCAGCTAAAGATCCCTGTCGTCGAGAACTGAGAGACGCTGACAGCACTGCCTTGGTGAGAATGATCGGCTTCTCGAAGCCAATGGTGGTCACAAGGAACGGCAACCCTTCAGAGAGCAGGACCATATTGATAGGAACGCCAAGCTTCGTAGTCACGATCAGCCCAAACAAAAAGGCGAAGGCCGAGGAAAAGAGCACGGTTGTTGCGAGCCAAAAGTTCGACCCCATGCGTCTCATGGAGAGGAACAACGAGACGAAGGTCAAATGCATCGAGAGGTAGCCTAGGGCCATAATAACAATGTCCAGAGATTCGGCATTCTAGTACATATTAGGTAAGCTCAATATGGAGGGACATCCTGAGCTGAGCACACCTTGAGGAGATCTAAAAACGCAGTCCATGCATTGGAGACCCAGCTACGTAATGCACTTTGGGAACCATCGCCGCTTCTCCTGGCGGGTTTTATAACCCAGCTTCTCTTCTGGATATTGTCTGAATCACCGCCAGCAAAGGCGCCTGCTATGTCTGGAATCTCCTGAACGGCATCCAGGAACGAAGATGCCTCGTCGAAAGGTACCGAGAATGCCACAGTGGTATCTTGTGATATCGCTGACAGGGGATTCAGAGTAGATGGCAGAGGGCGAGCGGAGCTATTAGCAGGGATCGGAATCGCGTCGGCCAGCGGCGCAGTCTTTGGGGAATGATCAGATGAAGAATCTGGAAATACGAAAGTCATTATGGCTATGTGCTCAGCAGCCTACGATATGTTAGTGTTTGGGGGTACTTTCAAGTCATGAAGCCTACCGTGTCTATGTTTTCAACATCTCCATTGTCTACCTGCCATTTCCAGGCTGTCTCCTCCCCCACTCTAAGACGTCGGCCCCCCTCGACCAGCGAGATAAGGTCCGTCCTGCTTGATGCAGATCCTGTAAGACTTGCACTATCAAACAGACTCCCTTCCAAAAGCCCGATGTATGTAGTGCTGGCTAGTAGTGCGACAAAAACGATGGTGTGGATCGGATGTGTGCATGCTCTTCGCGAAAGTGATTGCAATATCGGGGTGATCTGACGGTTGAGGTAGCCTGGAGTGGAGGCTGGCTTTTGTGAATCAGCAGTACGGAACCGCCTGGGTAGGAAAGAAGCCCCGAGCATGACTGCTGGACTTTCGTCGCGTGACTTGAGTTGTTGAAACTGAAGATGGGACTACTCGGATGGCCGAAGATGTGACATCGAGCTGTGTTGAGGCACGCTTCGATTGACTGCCGTCGAACCCTTCATCAGCGGAATTGCTATCAGACGGTGGAGACCGCAATGCAGGGGACCGTGATGTTTAAGAAGCGAAAGCTAGAGCTGCGGTGCCACCGGTGCTTACCACGTACGCCCGCAATAATACGGAAATATTCTTGGAGGCAATCAACGCAGTGCTTTCCACGATAGCAAATTGTCCAGTGAGGAGCGAGGTACTCGAGGACTCGTCAAGGGTATGAAGGAGCTGGCAGGAACACTAGACGTATACGGTGGAGAGGAAAAGTGAAGACGAAAGGGTCCCAACGGCGAAAAGGAAGATTCGCGGGAGGTTCCAAAAGCCATCTCCTCCCCTTGATGCTAATCAGCACGACACCTTTTGGGGGTTGAAGCGAAACCATGAGCTGTGTCCAAGGGTTTCCCTGGCCCCAGCCAATCAGATTGCGCGAGTCTCTCACCGCTCGCTCCAGGGGCGCCTGCACTGGGAAGCTTGGTATTGTTGTTAATTGCTCCATCCCAGCAAAATGCCATGACGAAACAAAGGAAGGCGTGCTACAAAGTGTCCTTTCAGGTACGATACTCTACATTGCCTGGGGCAGAAACCGGTTTGACACATGGCCGATGTGCTGACTTCACCCATCCTACTACGACTACTCAAGGGTTTCATCCAATATCCGTCAAGGGGTAGCATTTCATCCTACTGCATTCATGGCACATCAAGCAATGATTCATGTTCTCATTTCATCGTGAATGATAAAGCTACATGACTCGCTGACTCGTTGACTTGCGCCCGCAATCGCTGAAAAAGACTTTTGAGGCCATGAAAAGAGCAAGTAGGCGGGCGTGACGGAGCGGAACAGGAAGACATCGCATGTCTAGAACAAAGACAAAAGCCTTACAAAGTCCTTTGACAACAACAGATCTTTCTGTGATCCATACACAGTTGTACAATGTGTGGTACACTGTAAGAAGGGTGTTCTGTATGATCATGCCCGCCACTAAGTATTCCAATGGCGTATGGAAAATGCTTTGGAGATGAAACAGTGCAATGAGGTTGCGCGAGGGCATTGGACGTAACATATCTGTACCTCGTCATCTTCTCTGCCCAGAGGCCGTCCTCGAAGATTCCTAGGACATCTCGGTACCGAGTCACATAAACCACAAAAGGGTTCAGGGACAGGAACCGAAAAGAACACGCCAAGCACCTGCGAAGATGGTGCAAATTGCTGAGAATCGAAAACGCCTTGACAATGAAACAAGCAAGATGAAGGTCTCTCAATGGAGCAAAAAGTAGCAAAGCAGCATGTATGTGTGTATGTATGAACAAACAAATGATGCACAAAATATTGCAAGATGCATTTGTGCGTGCCGTAAATCTTCACCGAGCGGTAAGCAGGAAGTGGCAGGAAAATTGCTGGCGAACAGCTTGAAACCAAACCAGGGAAAGCAGACGAAAGACTCTCTTGTGCTCGAAGTCGCAAATGGCTTGTACCGATCGAATTTGGGGGGCACGGAGGGCATCACTTCCATGTGCTTCCGGTTCGGTCCTGGGCTATCCGATGGTATGGAAGTCGTCCTTTGTCCAGAAGCGCTGAGCATGCGCGAACCGCATGTGTTCCACTAAGGCCTCGAATCCCATGGGATAGAACAGAAGAGCCGTCTCCGGGCAGCCGACACAGGTGTGGCGAATGATCTTGTTGAAGTACTTGATGGCATCTGCGCGTTCCTGTTCCGCCACGGCAGCCAACTGGTCGAGATAGACGTACTCGTCGAAGGAGTACTGGGTCACAAATCCTCCACGCTCGGGACGCTCCGGAAGTGAACGCATTGTGGCAGATCTCTCATCCTGGAGACCGCATTTTGCACGGAGCTTACGGAAACGTCGCAAGCCATACGCTTGGCGAAGCTCAATGGGAACATGCTCCATGTTGACTGTGGCACCAGTCTCTAGGTGGGCCTCCATACGGTCGACGTGGTATTTCGTTGCTGCCTGAGTCCAACTAGAGACGAATCCGCCATAGCCCTTGTGGTAGTAATTAGCGTGGCGCCAATCGGTCAGCTTTTCGAGCATCTCGAAGGCTCTATCAGCCACCCACCGCTCGGTCAAGTTATCGAAATGCTCCTTCTTCCTAAGAAACATGGTGGGATCTTCCATCCAACCGCTGGCAGGATTGTATGGTAAGCGAGTCGGGAACTCATCGAGCAGATAGTCGGCGAAAAGGAAAGTCTTGAGCTTACGAGTCGGGGCAAATCGGTCGCGGAAAGCCTTGTAGGTCTCGGACGAATCCATGCCGTCACGAGGTTGCCAATCTGTTATCTCACCTGTCTCCGGGTCTTTGATCTCGTTCGGAGATGGATCGATGCCTTCCCAAAGTAGCTCGGCTGCGCCAACTATCAAACAGCGAACGATGCGACGATGCCCTTCAAGGCTGGACCTCCCAACACGTTCCTTCTCGGTCATCTGTTGGCGTGTCTTGTGGTTCAGATTATGGGTATCAAGGTACAGACCAGTCGCTTTGCGGATCAGGTCATCGACCTCCGGACGGTAAAAGATCACGCTGCTGCCCATTTGGTATGGCAGAAGAGTGACGTTGTCAAGGACAGGACGAACCCCTGGGACGTGATCTAACTTCCGAAGTGCTCCTATGGCTATAGAAACGATCAGAACATGAAATCTTCAGGAAAGGATCACATTGTAACTTACTAACAGTATGCTCCTTAAGACATTCAGTGCAGAAGAGTATACCCCAGCGCCAAGTATTGACTGATTCACCAGCTGGACCTTTGAGATTGAGACAGATGTAGCACCGCTGGGAGGTTTTGAGATAGCCTACGATTTCTCGCTTGTAGTTGAAGACCGTTTGGTAAGGTCCGCCCAAAGCTTGGACACGTCGACGTCCGCTTAAGGCTGCAGAAGGGTAGCCCGTTGGAGGGCCGCCGCCATAGATGCTCCGGGTAGGCGACAGGTCATAACCAGGATAGAGGTTCTGCGTCATCCTAGTGTTGATGGAGTGGATTGAGGTTGGTGGTGCTAGGGGGTTAGCCAACGACGAGGGCCCGTAGACAGACGATGCCGAAGACACTTTGTACGGGCTGGATGCGCTAGGAAAGTTCTATCAGCAAACCTGGGATTAGATCATTCACCTCAGATACCGCTCACCTTGACAACGGCCCACGGTACATGAAGTCCATCACCATCTCAGACGTCAATTGTTCCGGAGAACCACGAGACGCAAGAAGATTGCCGAGTTCGGTCTCATCTTGGTGATGTTCTGCTTCTTTCCATACGCTCGATGGCAGAGAGTTGTACCAAATCTTGTTACCTTGCTCAAAGGACAGTTGTTGATGCATATGGTGGCAGGTTTGAGATAGGTTCAACAACCAGAGGGGCTCAAGCGAGGCGCAGATCTGTCCAAAGACCTCAAAAGGCACCTTGTGAAGGATGGAATTTTGGTTGATGTGGGTTACAATTGGCACCGCTGCTGTATCCGCCGAGTCCGAGTCTGTAGCTATGTGTCAGGTCTATCTAGAAAAGAAACACGGTCGCAGTGCCCCACCACTGTAGTATGTACTGTCGACCTCCATGGCGTCTGTGGAGACAAGATCTTGGCACATCTTAACAAAATATTGTCGTACTGAGTAAAGATCAGCCTGGGAGCCCGTTTAATGAATCTTGGTGGGTTTCCTCACCAACGACAACCTAACCGAACAACTGTGAACTTGTAACGCTCTAGCTGTCAATGGCTGTCGAGATCTATTAAGCTATCAGCATCAAAGCTTCAAGGCCGTACAAGAGCCAGTAGTGTATAGATTGATGTCCACAGGATATTCCCAGAGAGCGAGATATTTGGCCCTACCTTTCTTTACGAGGACAACAAGATCTTCAGATTCATGAATACAAACTCTCGTTAGTTCTGCGGCACTTTTGCTGGGGGGAAGGTCAGAAGGTGATCTTTCATAACACAAAATGGTAGAAAGGTCAAGAGTGCCTACCTGACACGCTTGCTTGAGTACTTGAGCTTCTTCGTCGAGGACCGAGATCTAGTGTTGAACTCTCGAGGTAACGTACCAGTACGTTGGCTATGGAGGACCAAGGCTTGTATTTGACCTCTGACCAGATCTAGAGTCGGCACCTTGGGATCTTCGTTGTCTAGCCGGTCAGTACTTGCTGTGTCTGTCCAAACAACTGATCTAGATTGACAACAGCATGGAGGCTGTTGGCTTGATTGTGCGGGGTGAGGTTGGTGGTATGGAAATTGGAGGGAGCTCACCTCTGGAGCCAAGGTCGAGTCTGAACCTTGGTCAGGCAGTTCAATGGTCAAGAACTACAGTTAGTCCGACACACAAACCAACAGGTACAATAACGGTCAGGAGAAATGATCTCTGATGCTGGATAGACGAATGGCTGCTGACAAGGTATGATCGGGTGGGCTATTGTGGTTCGGTCGTTCGACTGTGGTGAACTGATGTTAATGAGATCTGACAACCCTGCCTCGGATATAGAGCAATTTCTCAACAACCCCTGCTGAAGTTTCAGCTTCACGTAGAGCAACATTGTCGTCGCCCATAGTGGAGATGTCGCTCCATTGAAGATAAGTCTCTGCAAATGAAGTTTGATGTCGTTTTTAAAGTACCCGGACTTTAGTGCACCGGCCGCCCGGAATCGCTTGGGAAGTTATTCACCCAAATCCTTCCACTTCCGCTGAGCATGGCATGGATTGTACTTACGATTACGACCGCAGAAGCCGTCAATTTACTGGACCCGCATAGGAAAGGTGAATGGCGATGATGATGGCGACGCTGAGACCCGGACCCGTCGAGCATTATGAGGCAGAAACGGGCCCTCGGACATATGGGGCAAAGGGGTTGCGCCAGCGGCGGTTATTCCACTCGCTCGAGCAGGATCACCAAGATGCGCTCCACTGGTCGATATAATTGTGGATACATTGTCGAAAAACGATCAGAAGGACCCCAGATATCCTTGTCCGCAGCGAGGGCGGAGGAGGCATCAATGTGCACATGCGAGCAGTTCCCACCTATCTTTGAACGGGTTTGAAATTCATACGAAAGGAATCAAAGATGGACATAATAAACGCATGAAGTACATCAAGACTAATGAACTATCCAACAGAAGGAAAGGAAACAAAGGGCAATACATAATCACCACAGAAAGAAGGACTATTTCTTCGCGCTCTTCGCTTTCTTCGCAGGAGCCTTCTCTTTGGTGTCCTCCTCGGCGGGAGCGCTGCGCTTCGTCCCAATGCGAGAACTTTTTCTCGTGCCCTCCGTAGGCGCCTTCTTCTCCTTTTTCGGTGCTTTGGCCTTGGTCTCCCCCGTTTTGCCAGTAGCTTTCTTGCCACTGTTCGCCTTTGGCTTATCGACTTTCTCTTTCTTGGCGTCCTCCTTGTTCTCTTCCGGCTCAGCTGTCTTCAACTCTTCCTCTTTCTTGGTGTCAGACTTCTGCTCAGGCGCTCCCTTCTCAGGTTCGTTTTTGGATCCTGGCTCGTTCTCGTAGCCTCCGCCCTCTTTCTCGTACTCCTTGGAAAGCTTGTTGGCCTAAGGGGTGAGAGACACTGTCAGCGATATATGTATGAGGCCCCTCCAAGAGTCTAAAATAGGAACAGCGATGATAAACAGAAGCGCGAAACACGCAGATCGGTTGTATACATCTGGGGCCCCTCCAGGCCACCGAACCAGGAGCAATGATGATGAAGGGCGGTGCGCAAGTCTTACCTTCCATGCAGACCATTGGCCTTTCCCGGAACCGTCTTTGTTCGTCTCGTTTTTCACCTCTATACAACAGCGCGCGTTAGTCCCCAACCATGCGAATGCGACTTTGATAACAGCGAACGCGCAATGATGACAGACTTTCTTTGACCTCCTCGCGCAACTTTGGGTCAGTAGGCTTTCCCTTTGACGAAGTCATCCTGAGCTGGAGGGCGAATATAGATAGGTGTTCTTCAAGTGATGCTTGTATAATGATGTATGTTGTGATGTTCGCGCGTTGCGACGGGAAAGCCAAGGCATAGCGACCGAGAAACCTTGCAAGCTCGCAAGCCACGCAGAAGCGAAAGTGCCATTGACTTTACCAAGCAAATGCGGCTCTGATCGTCCGGGACCGCAATATCAACTGAACCACGGGTGATTCTTGTATCAGCACAACTGCATCAATTGTAGAACGTCATGTGCGCAGTATGCTGCGTTGATCATGGCCCTAGGGTTGGAGGCTTCGAAACTTGCTTTATCGATTGGGGGCCCAAGGCGAGACAACATGCGCTTTAGCAATCGGTAGCCCTTGATACAATGCCCTTCAGATCATCAGCCATGACTCCATATGCTTGAACGGCTGCTACAGTACGTAGTGAAGCGCGCACTAGCCATGTACACTTCCCCATTTGGAGCTCTTCAGCCTTTCAGCCTGTTTACCTCAGGCCCTTCCACGCTCACAACCTTTACGCCCACCTCTTCCATCTCTTTCTTCGCACCCAGCCAGCCATCTTCTCCCGCAATGACACTTTTTTGTACGTCCTCCAACACATACACTTCAAATCCTTCTCTTTTCCCATCGATTGCGGTAGCCTTCACGCAGTAATCGCCGGTCAACCCAACCACGTAAAGATGGCTTATATCGTTGTCGTTCAGCCTTGCAGCCAGATCTAGACTTGCAGCGTCTGATTTATTGCCAAAAGCATCGGCGAAACCGGAGTACATTTCGACTCGTTTATCTCTGCCTTTCTCGACGACGAAGTCAAAGGCCGAACTGTTGATCTCCGAAATGATGTCCGACCCAGGGGTGCCTGCAACGCAATGAACAGGCCATATTGGTGTCTGCTTCGTCTCGGAGGGGTCCGTGGGATTGATCATGGTGGCAGTAGACTTCAACGGCTCCTCATTGGGGTTAGGGAAAGAGATGTGGTTTTTTGGATGGTAGTCTTTTGTGGCCACTTTGAGCACAAACGGTAGGGACAACAGATCATTGATTGTGCTGGCTATATCGCGGCCTCCGGGCACTGCTAAGGAGCCGTTCTAGAAAGCTCATAAGCATTAGCATTTTGTTTGATCTTCGGGCAAAAGAACGGTTTGTTACAGGAGGGCAAAAATCCTCTTGCATGTCCACAACAAGCAATGCAGGCTTGAAGCCTGCAGCAGAACCTTCTAAAGAGACCATTCTTGTTCAACGACCGAAAGAGCTGTGGCTGCGCTTCTGTGTTTTCACAGTTTGAAGTATTGCCAGGTGGGGTGGCCGGGAGGCATTGAGCCGAAGCGGAATAGCAAGTATGACGTGTGACGATAATGGACTGTCAACAAGACCACAGTTACTATGAAGTCTGCACTCGCTCAATTTAAAGTAATGCGGATGGATTGTACCAGAAGATATGACTTCCGTTTCGTATAACATCTTACTTTAAGCACCCCAAGTGGCCAGGGTACAGGGGAGTTGGCCTGACATGTCAATACAATACTCCGATACACAGGACATAAGCACAGTAGGGGGGTTTTCCTTGCCCCTGACCACCATGGTTTGCGTTCCAGCTCCTCTCCCTACGTTATAACATGGCTCGCGTCCGCTGAGGGACCCATCTTATAATACCTTCGCGCATCTGTTACGAGTCTTCTTGGTCCGTCCACAGAGAAACGAGGCTCGCCATCTTCCTGCCACAAGTCATATATCTCTCCTCTTTTGGCGCCAGAACTCTTCACAGGGATTTTGCCGCCAATCAGATCCCAGAAATACTTGCGCACAGCAAGCAGAATCTCCTCGCCGTCCGCAGAAGAGGTAATGTGCCCGCAGCCTAGCTTGACTGGCGGTTTTCCCGGCTCCGCATTTCTCGCAACAACGAAATCGAGCAGTTTATCGAGGGTACGCATATAGTCAATGACATTCCCTTCTAAAGCAAACAAGATGCTTGTCATGTAAGAGCAGTGAGAGCCGTCTTTTGCTACCCGCTCGTATAATGTGTCCCCAACGTACAGATGGCGCTCCTTTGCATCGTACCATGCCAACTCGTCCGGAGTGTGGCCCGGCGTGTGTAAGATTTGCACGTCAAGGGACGCTTTCGCGAACGAGATAGTTCCAAAATCCTTCGCCCAGTGAGAGATAGTATACGATGGAGTAGGAATGCCTATCCAATGACATTGCGAGCGGTTCGGAAGGTCATTCATAAAGCTTTTATCATGAGAAGAAGCAAGAATAAAGGGCTCGACGTCCTTGAAAGAAGGGATCCCAAGGATGTGATCGTAGCTGCTTGTTTATGAACGGACTGCCACCCGTATGTGTATTGAGAGAATCTCAAGACGGAGAACTCACTGGCAATGCGTACAAATAATGAGGTATCTCTTGATCGGCGTTCCGTGTGAAAAGCGTGGATTCAGCGGTTTGTTATCATTTGAAGGGACTGGCACAGTCTCTATGAAGCTCCGCAGCAAGTTGTTCGGGCCCTTGCCACCGCAACCCGTGTCTGAGAGCACAACGAGGGGCGGATCGTTGTAGATCTTAACATAAATGAACGGGTGCTCGCCGTATATATCATCCTCGATTATGAGGAAAGTGCTTGTATTAAGGCGCGTGCATTTGAAATAAGAGGCGGAGAACGGTGGCGAACTTCTGTGACGAGTCACGTCCATTGTAAGGCCTTGGATACAGTGGTATGCTCATCTCCGTAAAGTCTGGAGAAGACAGTAGTTTCCGCCGGTACGAGGGCACTGAGGGGTAAGGTAGTCGAGCGTAAGGTCATTTCCGATGCTACTCAAGTAGTTTGTAGATCCTATGACATGATGGTGCACACTTCGCAGTACTAAGGTAGGAACAGGCTTCGCGTGTATTTTTGGTACTAAACTGGTGCTCCTCCATCAATGAATTACGCGCCGGGACCACTCGACGCGTAACCATGGCTTGACTGTTATTCCCGGCCAAAGAGCTTAGAGTCCAGGCGGTCATGGTATCTTTTGGGCCTGACACGTTTTTGATACACGATACAAGTATCGTGGTCAATGGCCGCCAATCGGCAGGCTTTGCGTGTTCCAGGTCCAAGGATGTGAAACGACACGTTCACTTTCCAGGAGCAAACACCAGAACCTGTCTTTGACTATCTCATCATACCTCATCCACGCAAGGATGGATCTATTATAACTGTTTAAAGTCAAATCTTCTGCCTTACGGTCCACGTCAGACGCTAGATGCATTCCTCGACGGCCTCCTGGCAAGGCTATGAAGCGGAAGCTCATGGAAAAAGCCTCCCTTTGCTACCTCAACCGTGTGGAAGTGAACTGAGCAGAGCAGATTCGATCCAATTCCAGTCGCGCCCTCTGCAGTAAGTCCTCAGTCCAAGTAAACATCTACGAGCTTTGTTATGCGTCTCCCTTTAGCGCCACAAGCAAGTGTTGCCCAAAGGCTCGTCCAATCGAGGCCATGGGCGGCTCCTCCATAATCGAAGACTGGGATATTTACAGAATGAAACACACTAGAGAACAGGCACTCAATCGGTCTATTTGAGGCTGATGTTTGAGGTCTATCTCCTTCACATCAAACTCCCCACAGCGAGTGAATAAGGTACGCTTGTTTTGACTGCAAGTATAGACCGCCTCTCGATTGGTCGGTACCAATTGACCACACCCTACTGTTGAGAATCACGAAGTGACTCTTCAATAGCTTCATTTGCATTTCGTGTTCATTGTCTCCATTGTGTTTCGTGTTGGACAATGGAGTTCATTCTTCTAGCGCTATTGCCCATCCTTATTGTATGCAGTCATTGTCTGCTTGTTGTTTGATACTCGCCGTCGCATTCATATGGTTCTGCAACCCCCCAGACTCTGATGAAGCTGAGCTTTTACATTCTTTCACCTCACACCAGTTTCTCTCTCCTGTTCTTTTCTTCAGTCGTTCTTAAGTACTTGCACCGAGCGACTTCTTATTACCCTCTCGTTCTTTCTAAACAAGTCTTCAGCTATCATCACGCTGCTATCGCTCGGCTACGATTCCTAATACTCATCGCCTTCAACGTGCATACTAAACTACTTTCCGATACATGTCGCAGGTTCGAGATCATTTAGGCTGCGTCTAAACCATCTAAACCTTCTTTCATTCTTTGAACCTTGTTACGAACAATATCACAATATGCGCCAGTCGACTCTCCCTAGGATTGCTCGTGCCCTGGTGGTATTAGCTATCCTAATAAGCTCCACTGCTGCCCATTCTTGGGTCGAGGAGCTGACTGTTATCGCCCCGAATGGTACATTTGTAGGCCCCCCTGGCTACGCCCGTGGTAACGGTAAGTCTTCACCCAAATAGATACGGAGAACAAGACTGACCAGGACACAGTTTTCAGAGGCCCAGGTATCAGTGATGACAGCATGTCAAATAAAATTCCTCCCAACGGCAGGCCTGAAGGGAATACGATCTTGCCCACAGATCCTATCTGCAAGAACACACAGCAGACGATGACCCAGACGGATGGAAGTCCGAGACTCCAAGCAGCTGCAGGAAGCTATGTAGCCCTTCGATATCAAGAGAATGGTCACGTTACACTACCTCAGAATCAGCCTGGTAAGCCAGCGAACCGCGGTACTGTCTTCGTGTATGGTACTACACAGTCAAAGCCGGATGACACTTTGTTGGCTATACATAAGATATGGAACACAGCTGGTACCGGAGGCGACGGGCGAGGAAAGCTTTTGACGACCCAGAATTTCGACGATGGCCAGTGCCATCAGGATAACCAGAACGACATTTCCGTTGCACGTAAGAACGAGTTTCCAAGTAAGACCACTGGCAATGTTCTATGGTGTCAGAACGATATTGTGCTGCCCTCAGATGCACCGCCTGGTAAACCATATACCCTGTACTGGGTATGGGACTGGCCAACTGCCGAGAATGTGGATAAGGCCATACCAACCGGCAAACCAGAGATCTATACGACGTGCATGGATATCGACATTACTGCAAACTCGGCACAGAAGGACACAGATGGTGTGCATTACATTCAAGGTCAAGACTTAGGCCAAGCGGGTGTTTCAAGCTATGTGAATGACCTTGTTAAGGGAAACGAAATGGTTGCCACTCAGAGCGGGCAAGCGGCCGAGTCAGGGCCGTCATCTTCTGGAGCCACCCAAGCCTCTTCTAGCTCCACACCGCCTGCAATTTCTTCGGCCGCTGTACAGGCTCCGCCGTCCACTACCCCGAAACCGTCCACGTATATACCGCCCACAGTCATAAGCGCAGCGCCGGCGGAATCGTTGTCTCAAGCACCCAGTGCAGCTGCGGGTGGTGTTGTAACTGTCTACGTAACTGTATCGCCCTCTCCCGCGCCTTCCGCTCCGCCATATACCGGCGTAGGGAACTCTTCTGTAACTGTGTCACCGCTCTCGCCAGCTTCGACATCCAGCACTGCCGCAACTCTTATCTCCTCATCAACAAGCAGTGCTGCGTCCGCGACAACTGATGGATCAACTTGTGGTGCTACCAAAGTGCAGAAACGGTCAAGGATTCTTGAGGGTGCAACTCGGCACCGGTTCTCAAAGATGAAATCGGGGTATATCAGGAGGAATAGAAGGTCGACGACTCCACGCTCAGCCAACTTTAGACACGTTTGATGGGATTGCTTGACTGCCCTTCCAATTCTCATTACGATCTCTTCAGTACATTGAGAGGCGTTCACCTTATTTATCATATATGGATAGTTTAGCTTATCATCCCTACTCCACATTCGTTTTGCGAACGATACCCCCCAAGCACGATATTCACGAATCTCTCTAGCGTTCGAGATAGACATGAATGAGCAAAAAGACAAGCTGGCCTTGTCAATCAACCAATTGTAACTAGAAAATAGATCCCTAAGGCTTGCAAAGTGTACTAAGCTGCTGCTCCTTGGCTGCGTGATTTTGAAGTTGCCAAACCCTAGCACAGGCGAGGAGAAGCGACCAGCAACGAGCACACCGGGCACAGTACCAGGCAATCCAAAGATAGCAACACACATCAAGATGTATCAAGCATCTCCGTACTTATTAGTGCCCGATCGAAGCCCTTCGAGTGCGCCTTGTGAACGACGATAGAACTTGTGTCCCGTTGCCTCTTTATATAGCACCCTGGGGCATGATATTCAAGGCCTCAGGCTGTGGAGGCAGTCACGTTTCTTGCCTTGAGTTAGCGTAAACACTGTAGGCTGCTTATCTTCTACTAGCTAGCTAGAAGTTCTACGAACTTGCTCTTCCCATTCTGTGTCTAAACCGTGCCAATTGAAGCCTTAGGGCCGAATTCCTTCCCCACGGCGATTGTGGTCCTTTTTCGTTAACGAAGGGAAATTCACTAGGATCGTGTTTATTGACAGCTGTGTACAGAGGGCTTGGTCGCCCGGATTATGGACCTGGCTCTAAAACTGACAATCGGTTGATGAAGGACAAGGATAGCAATAAAGAATACGATCGATTTGGTGCAAATCCTGCAGCTCGGCTCCATGGCTGTTTGTGGTTCGACGAATACCTTAGGACAAGGCGTTTTGGGGGGTTGACTCCTGCGGAGGATCTTGGAAGTACCCAGCTCTTCGGTATTGCAGAACAATTTATTAGCTAAGGCCGTGATTTGACGATAAGGTGGTTGAATTCTGTCCTAAATGCATCCCTCGCGCAATGGTCCCTTGTCATCAATTCCACAGCTCGACGTGGAAATCATTCTCTTGAGTCTCGACTACGCCAAGTCAAGCCTCGATGGAGTCGTAAAAGAGCAGAAAAGCCTCCTTCGAAATAGTAGTTGATCCTTACGAGTGATATAGTTGATCCTTACGATAGATACAGTAGACAGTTGCAATGACTCAATGACTAGAAGCACGGCCTCATGCCGTCAGGCCTCCTTGGACGAACATCTAGGTGTTGGAGGACGGAAAAGGATCAGTAGAGGAACTCTCGATTCCCAGCTGAACATTGATTGAAGCTAGGAGCTTGCTGTAAAATTCCAGCTTCGCTAAGCTAACCATCAGCTTCATCTTCAGGTCGCCGCTAGCCGGGAGTCCTCGAATTGAATAACGATATCCATCTCCAGCACCGAACACGATGCTGTACGCATTCCGATGGACAACCCTGAAGTATGACTGCAGGTGAAATCGCCGGCTTAATTTCATCCCTAGCTCGCTCCCTGCGCCTTAAAAATCCTCAAGGACAAGCTGCCGAAACCTGTACGGACCTAAGGTGTGGATTCGAGCACTGAATGATGTGATGCTGGATGCTGGATGCTAGATGCCATATGCTAAATGCCAAATGCTAATTCCTGCCCTGTACCTACCTTACCTGACTGGCCTGCAGCTGAGAAAGCACATGACCCGCATCCAATGCGCAGCGGAGGCTCTATCGTTTCAATCCTTCCCATTCCCGGTCTCCCGCGTCAGCGCCGCGTGGGACGGCACACTCCTCTGTTTCTGCACCTTTCAGAACATCACCAGGTTGCGCATGCGCAAACAGAGACTAAGGGACAGAAAACTAAAATCGCTTGCGGACAGGATTGACGCTATGGCGTGGGCGCTGTCGATCAACGGCCGACACGTGGGAAATCCCCTTATCCCCTGCCAGCCCGGCGCCTTTTAAAGCCTCCACGCCAGTGGCTTCGGAGCAGTATAGCGGATGAACCTATCGCTGTGAATGACTCTTCCTTTGACATCTCGGCCAACTCCGTGAAGAGGCAGAATCAATGGACTACCCAGAAATGGTATTCACCCTCGAACGAACTGTGCTCCTAGCATCGCCCAGACTGCGCGCCTTACGATGGATTGTTGAAGCTCTGAGTTGCCTAATGTCGGTCATCGGTGCCTGGCTTGGTCTTCCTTCTCAATGTCCTGCATATGTGGCTTTCCTCATGTCCTGCTCAATTTGCAGGAATATGCAGAAATATATATATGAAGTCCTTGTTGTGCTCACAACGTTATTGTTATTCTTATCATTTCCAGCTCTCTTTTCACTGCCTGTTCAAAGCAACCTTTTCCTGCTTTTTATCTTCTCTTCACACCCACACTATCATACCCACCGCTTCAGCTATAGCGCCACCGCTTTCATCACCACCAACCATTCCTCTTGCTCGAGAAACATCTGTCTCGGACAACACCGTCGCCATCATGTGTATCCGAATCACCGAACGCTACGCAGTCTGCCGTTGCTTCTACTACAGTCACGCCGTTCAACCTTGTGCTGCATATGGTCATCGTAACCACGCGGTTCAGGAGAAGGAAGTCCTTTGTGGCTACGCCTGTCCCATACATTCGGTGCAAGCCTCCCAATCGTCCTCTGGTCAAAACAACTACCCCGACTCTGGCTACTTCTCCGGGCCAAGCAGACAGGGAAGAAGCTCGCGTCGGTGATGAGCGTGAATATTACACCGGCTACCCGCTTCGAACCCTAAGGAGCGCACAAGCATCCGGCGAGTATGATTGTCATGAAAGAAGGTGGCAGTATGCCTTGAGGGTCTCGGCGAGCGTCTCGGGGGCGCCGCGCGCTTTACCCTAGACCTCGTGCAGCTTTACTTGTCGGCTAGCACGATACTTTCCACTCAATCTGAATGGTTTCTTTCCAGCAAATTACGGATTTCCCTACGATATGGTAGCTAAGGCAGGGTCTTGCTACCAAAATTGCACACAGCACTATCCTCCTTCGCTGGCGCCTTACCAGAGGCCTTTCATCACTTGCGACTGCGTCGCGTGACACGAGAGCTAGACTGGGGAGGATTTTGCGATTTGCTCTTTAACGGTTCTCGATAAACGGATGAGGGAATAAGCATTGAAGATCATGCCGGGCATGATATCCACTGGGGTCGAAATGGGAGGGTTGCGACAGATGGGCATTTTTGGGAATCATAGCGATTGGCGTGTGCTTTTTCTGGCTGTTCTGCAGTTGAATCGTTTGTCCAGGCATTGCTTTAGCTAGGGTTCATTTGTGTTATCCCCTCATTCGTTGAAAGTTTAATTTGTTCAGCTGGAGCTGGCGGCTAGGCAGCAATAACGTCCGAAGGGAGGTTTGTACGGCGTTTTGTAAGCTAGACTTAGAGTTGTTTAGTGTTGGACACGAGACGTCTATCTATGTCCACCTCTTACGTCCAATACTGCAAAGGATTGTTCACTCCTGCTGTGTTCATGTACTTCCCCGATACATCGTGATTCGTCGACGTTTGAGATGTACTGGGGATGTCCTCCAGGTTCAAAGCACGTCTAAGCCTTCCAAAAACATTGCAAATGTGATAGCTTGCAGCGGATCCTCACTCCTCTCTAATCGCTTTTCAGCTCACGAACTTGACATTGACTGACAACTCTATCATCGCAAGACTTATGTTTCACCAGCCTCCGATTAATCGTGTCACACACCAATAATCGGTTTTAATAAGCGAAACCGATTATTGGTGTGTGGCACGGTTAAGGTTGATCTTTCAGTGCAGGGTTTAAATGTTGGCAGCAAAGCATCTCTTCTCGCCTCCTCTCGCCTCCCCTCCACAGCAGCACCGTTTGAGTCAGGTGGCGCTGAGTGAAGGTACCTAGGGAGACCTTACCGACAAGTTAAGATCCAGAAGAGACATTCAGAGATCCTCAAGAGCGCGAATTTTTCAGCTCAGTTGCCGTCATAACCAGCGCATCTAATGTTCTTTCAATCCTTCTTCGGCAGTGACTCATTTGAGGGCGGACCCACTGGGAAATGATACTACTATCTGGACTTCTACAACCTCTTTGCGATTCAGCAAAAGGTGCTGTGTCAGAGCACAGGAATGATACGACATCGGGCACGTGTCCAAAGCACCGACCTCTGCAAACGCTACAAAATCCTAGCTTCGTTTTCAGGATCAGAGCGCCGTACCAGCAGCGCCGCAAAACCACAGGCTTCAGAGTACAACCATTTCCATCATAAAACGCCCATACTTAATCGATTCTAGGACGGCATTACGCTTCCTATGATTTTTCAACCCCCAAATTCGGTCAGGCTCTCCAACTCCGCCGGACTGAGCGTGCTTCTCCTTCGATTACTCCTCGCCCCAATTTTCTTTGTCGCAACGCTTTTCCTCTTGGTGGTCGTTTGCTCCATTGTTCGTGCTTCCTCTGCTTCAGCTCGTACCCTGTCCAGCTTCTGCAGCACAGTCAGTGGCGAAGTTTTGAAGGTTTGCGGCGCCTGCGGTTCAGTCAGTGTCGTGTACGGACCACTAAGGGCTTAGACTATCCTACATGGCGCGGTAACTGAGACTCTTTCCGATCTGAGACGGGCTGCGGAAAGACTTCATCATCCAAAAAGCCGAGCAGGGCGATATCATCAGCCGGAACGTTTTCATTGCGCGGGTCCTTCGTGTCCTCTCCTGCAACGTTGCTCAAAGGGATCCTCCTAGGTGAAAAATGTTGTGTATTACCACTTCCAAGGCTGAGCACGTTGCTGTCAGGAAGGGATGCAGCGCCACGTGGTGGAAAACCTTGTGTGAAATTTCCCGAAGTCGTATCTGCACGGGTAAGCTCCCTGCTGCCGGCCCTAACCACAAGCGAAGAGGATTCTTCCTTAACAGCTCCTAAATTTACAACATCTTCCTCATCCTCCTTCGCGATTGGCTCTTCGTGCTCCCGATCCGTTGCGACATCGAACCCAGAGCCGAGATTCAGCCCCATCCTTAGATCATCAAGATTGATGGTATCTCCTGACTCTGTCATTCTCTTCCTCCACCCATCCATCAAAATCACCGCTTCCCTCCACCTCCCTTCCATCTTCTCCCAGGCTTCCCTCAACCTGACGATTTCATCCTCCCTAAACTCCACTTCCTCGATCGGAACAAACGATGGATTAGTCAGCAAGCCTCGTAAGTGCTCTAACACGTTGTCCATGTCCGTCGCCAAAACCTCAAACGAAGAAGGCGGTGTCAAGATGACGTTCGCATTATCATCGATCATGCCCGACGCGCCTTGCGCTCCTCCTGAAGTTGCGAACACCGAAGCTGGCAAACCCTGTAACCCTCTTAACGTCGTCAAACTGCTGCGCACCAGCCCGATCAATGCGTCATTCTCATCGCTTAGGCTCTGACTTAGTTGCGTGAGGAATTCCGTCGTCTCCTGCTTCAGCGAGTACTGTGGTCCCTCCACATCCGTCTCCGCCTCTGCAGCAGAATGACCCAAGCCTCCTCTTTGCCCTTTCCCACCCAGCCCCGGCGTCACAACCACCACGCCCACCTGCCCTCCATTTCCATTCCTTCCCCTCCTGCCCTCCAAATGCTTCTTCAGCCTACTGATCTCCCCGTCGCGCCGCCGTATGTCGTTGGCGCACTGCCCTCTTATCTGCGCGACCGTCACTTTCAGCCTTCCCACCTCCTCCCGCAGCGCTCGCGTTCTATTCTCCGCACTCCGTAGCGTGGCTTTTGCGGCGCGCTCTTGGGCGCACGACAGGGCGAGTTGTCGATCTAGCTCCGCGTTGCGGCTTTCGAGTCGCGCAATCGTCTGGGCTTGCTGAGTCGTTGTCGTTCGTAGGGCTTGGAGGTCCTGCGAGAGGTTCGAGAGGGTGTCGGCTTCGCGCTGTTGCTCCCTAGTCGTCAGCCTTGCTTTTCCTGTGTAGACTGGTAAACTCCCGAACAAAGAAGGCATACATCTCGCCGTAGAACCATGTCATGCACTAGATTCATCACCCGCGCCATTGTCGCATCCGTACCTCCGCGTCCTTCCGCATCGGACGGGTTGGCAAAGAGAATGGGCACGCCATTGCGCAGGAGCCCACGGGAGAGGAGTAGGTTGTTGATGTAGACGGACGCGGTCTGGAGATTTGAAGGGTCCATTGTGGGATGTCGCGACGTGATGCTATGCTTTGCGCTCGGTTTAGAGCGTTGCTGAGGCCAAAAAGAGGTGATCGGTGCTTGGGACTGGGGTATGGCTTGGCGGGGATAAACAATGGTCACGCTAAACGGCAGCCTTACGGCTCCCGGTAACGGCTTGATGAGCCTGAGGCCTGAACATTGACTACCTTACCGATATCATGTACTTTGTGGACGTTTAGTATGATGAACAGTACTGTTCACAAGGTCTATGTCTACAGCTAACACTGCGTAGACTCGTTGTCCCTGCGGAATTTGTGTAGCTTCTTGGCTTTCGCACCTGATAAAGGTAGGTTAGAAAAACCTGGGTAAAGGGGAGCATGTAGGACTAAAGCCTGGGAACATAGGTAGATGAGAGAAGTGGTTTTGTTGGACGTCCGCAAGCTAGCTAGCTGTTGGTGAAGCGATCCTCCTTGAGACCTAAGGCTTTATTTATTCAGATACCCAGAGGAGAAACCTCTCAAGCACAGATAATAGCACTATAGCTAACGTGGAGGCAAATACATCTGCAGCTTCCTAGTCCGCCAGTTTGAAGCCTGGGGAGGAGGCCCAATGCTATCTCCACCAACTCATCTCTTCACAACTCCATTTGGAGCCATTCAACTGACAAGGAATTGCGTCTATCCCGAACGCGTCGAGAAGACAGGATTGACGAGTAGAAGCCTGCGTGCTGAGCGGTGGGGAGAGGGCAGACGAGATGTACAAATTGAACAGGCAGTTCCATATTATTTTAGGCACGTGGCTGCATGTTGAGCAAGGCTGCGCGGCGCATAACGCTGGCTCTATGATTCCCGTTGAGTCTGTTAGACACATTCAACATAGGCGGAGGAGAATTTCACCAAATACAAGGAGAGAGCAGTCCAGATGAGGATTCATATAGAAGAATGAGTGGCACAATAACCACGCATAGTTGCAGTGAAAGGAGTGTGCCAGAACCATGCAAATAGCATGATAGAGGGAGCGGAAACGAAAGAAAAGGCGGTATGTAAACGTAGAATCACTTGCTATCTTGTCGGCACAGGCTCTGGAGCTCAAGTATGCGGTAGAGTACTTTGTAGGAGCGCTGCACGACGCCCCTCCACGTTGACATAGAACCTAGACGGCCATGGTAGCTGATAGTTATACGACCGTCCCTTGAACCTATCCCGTATGGTCTCGGAGAGTCCAAGGAGTGCGCGTGGAGAAGACCTAAGTAGATAGTCGTTTGAAGAATGTGCTGGCAGGCGCAGTTTCACATTAAGGACCTAAGTTGTAGTCTCGCTGATACGATGGCGAAGATTAATCAGGTAGGTTTACAGCTTGCACAGATAATCAGGGTGGTGGAGTCCTGCCGGCAAAGGATCAAGGCACCAAACGGCGTTAGCCGCCTTGGCGCGTTTCCGTGTAGCTCTCACCAAATATTGCCCGCGACTGTTTCCCGTACTGAATACATGGCACATCCACAGGCCCCTCGCCTTTCTCTAAACTTTCTCTACCGCATCAATCAGAGATGGAAGACCCTCCCTAAGCTGGCCAACTTGACTGGGACGTGACAAGCTCAAATCAGACAAGAACAAGCTTGCCTTCCAGAGCTCCCTTATAACTAAACACCATGTCAGGCTGGACCGTCCCCGAATCTTCGAGCCCCCCATCGACACCAGACTCTCGCTCACGCACAGCCAGCAGTCATGACAATCCATTCGCCAGCTTTGCAGCCCATCCTTCTACAACACCCGCGGGTCCTCCGCCTTCCTCTACCCGTTCCTTCACACCTGCAGGTCCACCACCATCAAGCATCTTCGGCAGCTCTCAGCTAGGCTCAGGCAATAAGCTGTTTAATTCGAAATCGAACTTTGGTCCTAGTCTGAGCTCGTACACGAATATAGTCACTTCTGCCACTGATAGGGAATCCCCCAATAAATTCGCATTGTCCACGCATAGCAATACCGCCTCCGGTTCCAAACAACGTTCTCGGGGCAATACTTTTGCGGTCCCAAGCAGCAGCCCTCCGTCGTACTATTTCGGCGAGGATGCTGAAGGTGTGGAAGGACATAGGGCAGGCAACTACGTTGACGAAGGATCAGAGCAGGGTAGCATGGAATCTAACTTGGATGCTGAACTTCGGGATCGCCAGAATACTGCAAGCACAGTCTCACATCTTGATAGAGGGTATCAAAGTACAGGGTCGCTACTTGGCAGTTTGAGGCAAAGACCCACATCCTATGTCGAATCACCCCGAAGTACGAAGCGATCCCGAGGTGGCGCTGCTCTCTTGTACAGTTCATCTTCTCATGGAAAGAAAGGAGTCACCAAAAGGAAGGATTCAGCACTATCGGGACTAGCAAGGGATCTCGCACGACAGCACGACACAGTCAGTCTAGATGAGCCAGACGAGCTTTTGCTGGGAACTGAAGAGCTAGTCAATCAGCTGTATCCAGCCACACAAAGCCCTGAAGAGCAGGAGAGAATAATCCACGCAGCGCTTGTTGCTGTACCTGAAGCCCTGAGCAAGCTATGGCAATCGTGCTGTGACCGAGAGTGTAGGAGAACCGCTCAAGAAGATTATGCTGTCAGCATTGGACCGGATGAGCATGCTTCTCCAATGCGCAAGGCCTCATTTCTGAGCACTCTACTCCTATATATCCACCACCCGCCCGCAGCCAGTGGTAAACAAGCCTTTGTAGCATCCCGCTCAAACCGATCGTTGGTATATTCAAACTCGGCAAATTCCTTTCAAATGCCAGCTCGCCCGACAGCATTGCCAAAGGTCCTCCTCGACTGGCTACAAGAGCACCACAATCCGTACCGTTCAGCCATAGTTGACCTACAGACAACCCATCCCAATCCTACAGCACATCTAGGCTATTGGGATATTATTTTCTCAGCAATTCTACGCGGAAGGTTGTCAGACGTGATACGAATTCTGAAAGAGTCGGATTTTAGATATGCACGCACTGCTAGAGATGACGGTTACAGTCAAGATGGCTACCAAGGCTCGCAGCTTGGAAATATTGATAGGGTAATAAACCGGGCTATCCAGGTCCTGGAACTTTGTCCAGCGCTACAATCGGGCGATTGGGCTGTCACAGACAACGATTGGACAATCTTTCGGAAGCGTATAGAGCAGACGATTGACGATCTGGCAACTTTCGCAGAAGGCCGTGACCGAGATCTGGACCCTGCACAATCCACTTTCGAAGCTGAGAATTTCGGCATAACTAATCCAGATATGACCCTCAGCAGGACATCGCGGCGAGCCCAGAGCAAAGTACCTTGGACGATCTACCAGAACCTCAAGGCCATGTACCTCATCTTGCTGGGAGGGGCTACTGAAATCATGTCAGTCGCGCAAGACTGGGTCGAAGCTACGATAGGGCTGACTGCATGGTGGGACGGCGATGATGACGCAGAAATCGCTATAGGGAGCTTGGCATCGAGCAGGCGTTCCTTGATGCGTCCGCAATCACGAGCACCACGATCAGTGGACGAGGATACTAATGGAGCTTATCTTCGGCGGCTGGCCTACGCTTTCGAGCGAGTAACGGACGACAACGACGACGAAGCGTTTCAGATAAACCCCGTGAATCCGGTAGAAGTTGGCATAGCGTCCATCATGGAGGGCAATGTAGAAGGCGCTATTACTCTGCTACGTGGCTGGTCTCTTCCCATTGCCTCTGCTGTAGTAGAGGTTGCTAGTCAGGCCGGCTGGTTTGAAGCATCAGCAGGCCGCCGCCTTGTAGACGGATTTAACGAAAGCGATCTGATGGTGCTCAGCTATGGCCAATCCGGAAATGGGATGGATAGAGATAGCATCCTCATTCAATATGCTGAGGAGCTTTTCGAAAAGAGCACCCTTGACGATCTGAAAGCCAAGACTATACGTGAGGGATGGGAGCTTGCGATGCAGATACTGACTCGTCTTGATGATCCAAGTCTGGCGAACAAGAAGATCAAAGAACTACTCAACCGATTGCAGCTTCATTCCGAGCAGCGCGTAGACAAGCTTCTCGATGTCTGTCACAACCTTGGTATGGACAAAGAGGCGCACAATATTGCAGAAGTGAGTCATTCACATTGCGTGAGGTCAGATGGATGGTAACATATTCAGAAATATGCCGACTCCATTGCCGAGGGCACCAACAGATACGGCACAGCCTTGATCTACTATGCTCGTGCTCACAACTCGAAGAAAGTCAAAAATGTTTTAGACCTCCTTATCTCTTACTCCCTTGTTGGCTCACTTGCCTACCCTCCATCTTCAGATTTGGACAACAACCTCAGATCTCTCGTTTTTTCGCCCAAGCAAAGCTTGACGCAAATTGCGGAGATCGACAGTGAAGCGGCGGAGCTGCTGCAAACTTACTTGAGCGGATATGCCACTCTACGCCAATTCTACGATCTCCGCGACGAGCAGAAACGACTTAAGGAAGGGCAAAAGCCGAGCCTGCGGCCTCTAGCGCGGAAGAAAGCTGCCGCCGCGGCGCTGTTAGCCGTAATCAACAGCGCTGCTGATAACATCCATGGAGGCCTTTACGACGAGCATCGGGGAGCAGTAGTGCAGGTAGACGGGCTACTGGCATTGCTTGGGGAGGCTCTGGTATTCGTCGATCGTAAGCTCATACTGTATTCGTGACACTGGCTTTTGTTTTATCAACTGACACATCACTTACAGAGGCAAAGAGACTTTTGACCACGTCTCAAAGCTTTTCCCTTCTGAAGGCAGTCGAGGATCTGCAAACCGTCACTCCCCGCGTGTACGCGCAATGTGAAGAATTCTTCCAATCCACCATTGCTGCCGCGCACGGTTCTCAGCCATCATCTTCTCCACGAGCTTTACTCAAGAAGGGCATCAGCTCGATGACGTCCAGTACCGGCTTCTCACTCGTTGGGAGTTCGATCATGAAGCACTCCGCCACATCCGCACATGGCTCGAATCGGAATGGAGGCCAAGGGTCTATGGGCAGCAGTGGCGTGATTGTACCCGGTGGCGAAGAGGGAAAGAGAGGATGGGACTGGAGAATGGGGTTTGGGAGGGAGGTCAAGGGAGAGGATGTGCTTAGGATTCTGAGATTAGGATTGGCTAAAGAGGTCGCGAGGGCTTGGGTCGAGGGTGATGAGGCGTGAAATAGCGGGGCCGGCTCCTTGTTCATTGATACCACGATGAGAGTTTAGCGTTTTGATAGATTTGATATGGCTTGAAGTCGTAATGGCTTGAACGAAGAAGAAAAGTTTGCGACGATGTAATCAAATGCCCAAGGGTATATGAAAATCAGAATCTCAACACCCGAAATCAATACATCACCTCACCCCTTCGACTCCTCCTACTCCCCCCTCTCCTTCCCCCTCCCCTCCTCCCACCCCCCTTCTCCTTCTCCCACATCCTCTCCTCCAATCTCGCAACCTCCGCATCACTCACACCCCCATTCTGCACCTTTGCGCTGAATATGCCCGCTCGAATCGGGCCTGGCCACCGCCCCTTGCGTACTTTGCGGCGGCGATGGAAGTACGTGCAGGTGATATAGAAGCCGTGCGCGTGCGAGGGGAGCACGCCGCAGAGGAAGAGGAGGCAGTTGACCAGGCAGTCGGTGGAGGGACCGCAGAGGAGGAGGATGCTGAGGGGGGGGACTGGGTGGGAGGGTTAGCTGGGGGAGGGTGCGAGAGGAGAGGGAGGAGGATGGGAAGGAGAAAGGGAAGGAGGAAGGGAAGGGAGAAAGGGAGAAGTACAGAAGATGTTTATGAGGGTTAGGACGAGGCGGAAGAGCATTGGTGTGGTTGAATTGGTTGGGGTTGGGGCTGTAGATGGTGAGCTGAAGTTATGAGGCGGTGTTTAGGGTAGAGTAGGTGTGGGAATCGCGAACGCTGGTGGGGGGTTAAGGAGTGTAAAGCATCGGGTCGTTGATGATTAGAGGTTGCATCAAACGCATCAAATCAAAGCATTCACATATTAGCAGAGACATCATGGTGTTTTCATGGGCGCTTCTTCGTCGTGGTGTGTGACACAAGGCTGTGCAAGATAGGGATGCTCGAGCGGCACGTCATATGTTGATCAAGCCTTAACCTCCTACATCTACACTCTTGTCATTGTTGCTGTTTTCAAACAGTTGATAGAATTGCAAACCCTTACAGTGCGAGAGGAATGCCTGCAAAACTATTTCTCGACGTTCAGTCGACATTAACACCTCACCCACACCCTTGTTTTTACATGTGATGTGTCTTGAGGCAATCTCAAGTTTCTCTTGTTTCACTCTTAGATTTGGTGGAGGATTTATTGGTATTTGTTCCTGCGTACTCAGCTTCCGACATGTCTCCCCCGCAGTTTCTTTATCAAGGAACACACTATTCAGTGCCAGCATATCAGGGACTACCCTAATGCTACCAGACACGAACATGGCGTTCTTCATCTCGCCATCAAAGAGTATAGGCCTTTGAGTAATTTGGAAGCTGAACCTGGCTCGGTCACCATCGTTGCAACCCACGCAAACGGATTTCCAAGCGTAGGCCAGTCGCGCTGCCCAAAAAGCTGGTCGACTGTATTTATCCGATAATGTTTCACTACATCACTCGGCATATCTGTTAACAGGTAGAAACTGAGTTACGGTGCTTGCTATTGCTACAGGAAACTTACGAGCCATTGTGGGAAGACCTTATCCAACTATGTACCTCAGTCAAAGTCAGAGCTATCTGGGTCGCAGATTGCTCTCACCAAGGAGCAAGCGGCGTAATGAATGAAGGCGAACAAGGCGATGACCGTAAGTTGCAGCTTCCTTGGCTACTTTTGGCTAACAGGAGACAGCCTCAGCGTCTTGGTTCGACCACTCTCGAGATCTTTTGCAAATGGTGAATCACTTCCGTGATCGAATGATTCAACCTATCGTTGGCCTGGGACATAGCATGGGAGCAGCTCAGCTATCTGAAACCCTCTAGCATCCGCGTATACCTTCTGACAGCTGCAGTGTCCACCTATCTATCCTACATCCCCGTCTCTTATACAGCCTCATTTTGATCGAGCCAGTAATATAGCGCGTTGCCCCGCAGGACCTAATGCAGCAATGTTCACGAGTATTCGCACTGACCTCTGGCCCTTAAAAGATAGTGCCAGCGCTTCCATCAGAAAGAATCCTTTTTTCGGGACACTTGACCCTCGTGTCCTTGACCGCTATCTGAAATTCGGCCTGCGTGAGACACCGCCTAACCTTGAGATAGCGATAGCTCAATACAAGAGTATCAACATGTTATGATAGAGCTTTCCCCATTCCCAGTCATTGATCCCTTTTTGATTTGCCTCAACTTTGCGCTGTTATACTGGTGTGCCCTTGCTATTAATGCCTCCTTGTTTGCTTTTCCGTCACCTCACAGTCCAGGTCCCGCAGCATCTAAATTGACACTTTCTCGACTTCAACATTGTCTCCTCCGCGCATTCGGGGCGCTCAACTGAAACGTGGCGACGATCGAGGTTACAAAGGTTCCTCCCCCAGCTCTAGAGCTGCTCGATCTCTCCCCTGCTATCGACACCAACGAAGCCGTTGATCCCGAGCCCAAGCACTACCGCACGGCATCAACCTCATCATCATCACTGTCACCCTCATCCTGACCATCCTCCTCCCCGCCCTTGATCCCACCATCATCGCGACCGCCATCCTGAAAATCACCGACGAATTCAAAAAGCCTCGCACAAGTCGGCTAGTACGCCAGTGCCTTTCCTCCTAGCCAGCACTACCTTTCAAATCTCGTGGGACATGGGCTTTAAATACTTTGACCTGAAACGAGCATTTTCGGCTGCCATTCTTATCTTCGAGACTGGCAATTCGATCTGTGGGAGCAGCACCTAACGGCACCACGTTGATTATGAGGCGGCATTGGCCAGCGCGGGGGATGCGGGCGTTTTGACTGGGGCATCTACGATCACTGCGTTAACGACGAAACCGCGCATGAGGGCCACATACACAGGCGTCCTTGGCGTAACGTTTGGCTTAGGAGTGTGATCGGGCCGTTGATGGGAGGGGCTTTCACAGATCATGCCAGCTGGCGATGGTGTTTCTGGTTAACAGCATGCGCGCCTGGAAAAGGGGTCGATTTACTGAACGGCAGGAGGATCAATCTTCCAATTGGATTCGTTGCAGCAGCTATAATCTACTTGTTCTTCCCGACGCCGAGAGCTGCGAAGCCTCTACATGGCTCTCCGGAGGGGGGATTTGTCCAGATGAACGTTGGCGGAAGCTTGTCTGTACTGGGGGCGGCAATCGCCTTCGTGCTGACAATGCATTGGGCTAGTGTGTCCAAGGCCTGGAGCAGTCCTCCCGTTGTGGGCAGTCTTGTTACGTTCTGCGCTCTGCTGGCATTTTCGTGCTGAATGTGTGGCGAATGGGTAACCGGGGGATGATACGAGGTCATCTCTTGAAGAAGAAGACATCTATCGCGAACCTCGCTTTCATCTTCTTCCTCGCAGGATTGTATTTTCCGATGCTGGATATCCTTCCGATTTAAGTCCAGTCCATCGACAAAGCCTCCGCCTCTCACAGCGGCGTCCGCCTGATTCCTCTCGTCCTCGGGATTTCCGTCTTCACCATGGTGTTAGATGCGCTGATTTCCGCCTTCCGTCGCCACATGCCTCTACTGGTTATGGAGCCACCGCTGGCATCGTCGGTGCTACTCTGATCTATATCCTGGATGACAGACGCATCAACAGCGAAGTGGATAGGCTCCGAGATCCTGGCTGCCGTTGGAATCGGATTTTCCTTGCAGATTTCAATAATCTCGAATCAGGCGGCCGTCACACCTGGTGACATACCGGCAGCGACCGCCATCATCCTGTTTGTCGAAAACTGGCGAGGCTGCGTTTACCAAGAAGGTGGTCTCAAGCCTCTCCCACAACGCGCCTCCTCTGGACCTGTCCGTGGTGATTAGTGATGGAGCAACACAGCTCCGCCATGTCTTTGGTCCGAGCGATATACATGGTGTGTTGATGTCCTGTCTCGAGGGCATGCGGTGGCGTCGCTACATTCGTCTTCCTAACCATGGCTGCTCTACTGGGTGTAAAAGGCTCCCGGATCGTTTTTCCTATTGAACCGTGGAAATAGAGAGGTAGAAAGACATGGAATTTGCTAGCTAAACAGGTGGTGATAAAGATGTGAGAGAACGACCATCAGGTCAGAGAGACCGTCAAGATGTCAGGGAAATCTGGGCAAAATGTGAATGAGAGTATCCTGCATAGAAAAGATGAGGCCCTTCGCCGATTTGTATACTAGTCAAAATCACAACCTATTGCCACACGTCGACGATATCACCTGTCACTAATCTAGTGCTCCCGCAATCTTTGACACTGAGGATGAAGGGCTTCATTTATCCGGCTGCCTGTAGAGAACTATTTCACTTCAGGCACGCGGAAAATGGCGAGAGGGTTTTTTCGAAATTTTTGTTCTATGCAATAGTCAGCTCAAACTGTGACTGCTGAATAAGTTAGGGAATAGTGTAACTAACGTGCGCACGGAAATGTGAGTTGTACCCATCTGGACCATATTTGGCACAGAAGGTAAAACACCAATCCACTGTTGTCGGTGGAGACAGAAGTTCCGTAGCATGTTCGCAAGTTCGATAGGCCCATGCCGCAGGGATGAGATTCTCCTCCCCAAAGAAGGATCTGACCTCGGAAAGAGCAAAGACAATGTTGGCTCGACCTTCGGTGATTTCGACTTGTTCTTTGAGAGTCTCGTCCAGTAGTGTCAGGCCGAGAACTTCGGACATCTGGAGCTGGTCGATGAGGCCCACAAATTCTTGGATGAATGCTGTCTCATTAGGCTCGCTGAAACCATCGCTTGAATCCTTCCTTGGTACACAGAAAAAAGAAAATTCGTAAGGCATGATACCTCCACTCCTGACTATCCACGATTTCGGTATGATTTGACCTCCATACTTCATCATGGAACCCGCTCCGCTGCTGGAAAGGTCTGGCAGATCCCAGGGGGTCGCGGTGCCGTTTGCATCAACTAGGAGCTGATTTGGAAGGAGTTCGAAATGCTTGTGCAGCAAGGACACTCCGTATTTGTTCTTGATGTTGCCATGTCGATCAAATAAATCCCGCAACGAAGATTTGAGGATCGTTGTGCTATCTCGGTCGATGAATGCTTGCCTTGCGTCGTCCAGGTCAGGGAGTGCGTTGAAGACATGGGAGCTGTAGGACAGATGAGAAGCCATATTTAGGCTATGTTGAGTGTCAATGTTGCACAAATCCACAAGAGAATTACCTTTGACAGGCAGAGTGAGACTATACTGTCGAGAAGTCATGGGAGGACTAAGAAGGGGCAGTCTACCAGATAAGTACTCTCAGCTTAGAGGCTCTCACCCAAGGCTTTTCCGGCCCCATTGAATCAAATGGTTGGAGTCAACCAGACTGTCATGCAGGTAAGCAAAAATGCATATGTTTCTGTCCTACAATGAATGCCGGAAACCAACAGTAACCTCGTAACATAGGTGAGTTGTGAGAGCACACTCCAATACTGCAACACGCACACAGTACCAATGAAGAATGTAATATACAACGAGCAACAACTTCTGCTTTTCCGGCCTCATTGAATCAAGTGATTGGAGTCAACCAGACTGTCATGCAAGTAAGCAAAGATGCATATGTTTCTGTCCTACAATGAATGCCGGAAACCAACAGCAACCTCGTAACATAGGTGAGTTGTGAGAGCACACTCCAATACTGCAACACTCACACAGTACCAATGAAGAGTGTAATATACAATGAGCAACAACTTCACAATGCCGACTCCAATTCCAAACATCAGAGATCTTAATTGAAGGACAGTGATGAAAGTACCGGGAGATCACTCCCTGCATTATGTGCTCACACAAGTCTTGCGGTTCTGCAGATCCAGATACAGAGTGTCTAGACTAGTGAAGTGTAAGGGTGTTGCAATGTCCCCCAACATCCATTTAGGTGGCAAGGTGAGTTCCACGACATGCCAGCACCTACAATTTCGGCTCGACCCTAGCGTCGAGCGTGATACCTTTGATAGCAGTGAATTCAAATCTCGTACAATCAAAGGCACAAAACAGGTTACCGGGTCACACCAAGATTGAGGGAGTTGGTATCACAACGCTGCGATTATCCCGCTCCCTCTGCTTTCCGTGTCACAAGCATAACTGACTCCGCCTCTTTTCAGCTGCGTCATATCTGAATGAAAGCAAAAAGACTTTCCTACACCAGGTCTTTGCCTTGTTCGAAAAGCTCATCAGCACCCTTCAACTAGATCAGAGCCATGCCTCTGCCTCAAGATGAACTGCCACGTTTGGTGCGGGAGTACGTATTCGCGGGACACTTGGAACCAGCGGAAGGGAAGTACGTGACATGTTCTTTTGTTAACAGGGCCGAGAGCACGAGTACGTTCGTCGTTGCACTGATAGAGATGAAGCAACCCTCGACGGGCGATTTGCAGCGATATCTTGTGTCCATTGATCAAGAGACGGGAGAGGTCCTCTCTGCCAAGCCCGTCAAACTTGCACCAGAAGAGGTGGAAGCGATCCTTGCTGACGCTGGGGTTGGAACGTTGAGAGAATATCACAAGTCCGTCGACGGGGCATATAGTATTTCCTACAGAGCAGCGGTCAACGAAGATCCAGAGCAGCAGTTCATGATTCAACTGCGATATAGCGGCAACGTTCAATCAATTGTCGCAATAACAATGATGATATTCCAAAAGAATAACGCCGCACTCCCAGTCCCTCAACCTTTCCCGACTTCTTTCAGACCAGAATGCGGCCTGGAAGTTCAAGTTGCCTCGTTCATTCAAGGCCGCATGGGGCCTGAGCTCTATCTCAACCTACCCTATAATATGAAAACCCAAATTGTCAAACAAATCGCCCAGTCCTTCAACGCATTGTGGACTCTGGATTTACCTCACCCGCAGAATCTCATTGGTCGTGCCCGCTTTTCCACTTCACCCCCATCGGTTTCCATCGAATCCGACCATCGGAAAGGTTTCGGCGGTCCCTGGTCCTCTGTCTCCGCATTCCTCAAGGCGTGGCTTCAATATTGCCTTGTCGAATTGCAGAATCAAATGCAAATCGACGAATACAAGGCTAAATATCTCCCCAGCATCGCCAACTTCATTGAGCACGAGCTTCATACCATTCCACCCGAAGTCAACGAGATTCCTGTCGTTTTGACGCACTCGGACATGGGTTTGCACAACATGATCTTCTCAGATGCACCGGATCCCAAACTCAAGGCAGTCATAGACTGGGAAATGATCGACTACCATCCGTTTCCCGTCGCGGTGCCAATGTTCATCGAAGCTCTGTTTTCACCCAACGCGACTCCAGACACTTCGTCAAGCGCCAATGCCGAGGATGCCAGTGGCCTTCGCAACGCGTTCTGGGACGAAATTCCCCGCTGGAAAAGCCTGGCCGAAACGCCGGCGGCTAGGATCTTCCACGACTACTACAAATTCGGCCTCTACCTCAAGACCGAGCCGGTGTTCCCGCTCAACTGTTCGACGGCGCAGAGGTGGGAGAGCTGGCGTCCTAGTGTTGAGGTTGTGCAGGCGTTTCTGGGCCGCTATGGGAGGCGGCGCGAGGGTGCTTCGGAGCTGTGAATTGGGTGACTGCGCTCTTGGATGCGATCGTTGCTGGGCTAGCCAGGCTCTCTTGGAGCCCGAGTCCGAGGCTGCGGTCGCATGTTCGTGTTCGTTTCAGGGGCGTTGTCGGGGCTGCGGAGTATGGTGGGCGGTAGTTTTTTTGGGCTGCCGCTTGGGCAAGCACTTGTGCAGGGACCAGTCTAATTAAACGGACATATAACATTATATGATGATTGTCCTTCACATACGACCATAGACTCAAGAAAACTGGGCATCCCGTCCGCTCTGCCATACATAAGCTTGAGATCGGCAGATCAGTAGTTGGGTGGGTGACCACCAGCGAATCCCTGCTGTTGTATGTTTTTTGATTTTGAATCTTTTTGCTCCTTGGCCTTTAATATCTCTTTTGCCGACCGGCAGAGATGTCGTCTTGATCGGCTTTAGCGACAAGCACTAGGAGAGGCGTGGGTTCCCCGGGTGCCTTCGGTACCGATGGTGACAGTTTGTGACTAGGGTTTTAAACGCAGGGAGAACGGACGTTGAAGGCACACCAAGTCATATTTCCTTTACAAAAGTTTCATGACGATGTTCAAGCAAAGGATTCATTTCGCTATGCTATTCAGCAGTGCCGATTGACTAGACTGCCCTATCCTCCTCCTCTGCGCTCTTGTAGCGTCCTAGGATTGGCCAGGCGTCGAGCAGACGACCTGTATCCGAAATGTGTCCGATGTGGGAGACTGGCCAAGCGCGTACTGCTCGGGTCTCCCGCTTATCATCCCACCCACTCCACCTCCTCGACGACATCATCCTTCTTCCCCCTCCATCTTCTTCGCCGCCCCTGTCCCCCCACTTTCTCCCCTCCCCGCAGTGGCCATATCAACACCAAAAACGGTGTAATGTACCCTGCCCTCCCCTGCCCCTGCCAGATGCCGCCGATTCGGCTACCGTGGCTTCAATGTCCCAGACCCGCCGGGAACAAAGTGGATTAGAGATTCCAACACAACGAGCGTGCTAAGAAAAAAAAAGTGATTCAAACTCTGAAGGAAGAAAACGTGTAATTGCAATCTTCTCTCCGCAACCTCCCCACTCTTTCATCTCCTCGTCGCCGCATACCGCGGCCTCCGCTCCACAATCTCCGGCTCCGAGTCACTGGCCTCGGACGAGCACCCCGAGGAACTGTCGTCCGAGTATCCGCACCGACTACCGCCGCAGTCGAGTTTGACCCTGTCGCCCTTGCGCGTGATCCCGTACCGGTTGCAGCGACATTGCGGACTGGCCGGGTCGCTGAGACTGGACAGGGAGCTGGGACTGCTGTTGCCGGAGCTGCGGCTCGAGAGGCTGGAGCCGACGGAGCTGGGGGGGCTGGCGGATTGCAGGCGGTAGCCGTATTTGGAGATGGAGGCTTGTTCGAGCTGGGAGGCGAGGTCGTCGACGCCGGGCGAGTGGCTGTAGTCTGCTTCGCGGATGGTGCGCGAGGCGTAGGGTTTGGACGGTTTGGGGTGGACGATCTTGGAGGGGGAGAGGGAGCGGCCTTTGGGGATGCCGTATTGACTGGATGTTGAGGCGCGCTTGCTGGGGGAAGAGGTGTAGCCTGAATTGGTCCTGCCGTTGGGGACGTCGAGGATGTTGAGGGATCGGCCCGTTGTCGGTTCGGTTGTGGATGGTTGGGCGGGATCATGTGAGACGTGGTAGCCGTCCATGATGTACTGCGGTGGACAGGTCAGCTTTGGTGTGACATGAGTTGGAATAATGAGGCAGCGAGAACTTACGTAGTACCAGTAGCGCTGCCCTTGTTGAAGTGTAGCGCCTTGGAATCTAAAGGTGCCCTTCCATCCGCCGGACTTGTTGACATCTCTGGAAAGAGGAAGCTGGCCGGCGTAATTGTCCCATGAACCGAGGAGGTGGACGGTCTTGACGTTAGAGGAGGTGCGGAGGGTGAATGAGAGTTGAATAGCAGCCATTGTCGTTAGATCGTGTTGTGATTAGATTAAGTGATGGTGGTAATATCAGACAGTATAAGGTAAGTGTGAAATAGTATGAAATAAACTCGTCGATGAGGTTGACAAATGTATCGAGAGGGTAAACAGAACAAAGAAAATCGTAAGGCTGGTGCAATGGTTGGACGTCGGGGCGGTGTCGAGGAGAGCGAGGTCGCGGTTGATAAGAGCTACCGGAGCACTTTGCAACAACACGATTCGGTAAAAGCTTGGACGACGGCAAGGATTCTATTCAACACTAGGGGTGTTGGTAGAGATGTTTTGTCTGTTGCAGTGTTGGTGGAACTCGAGTTGCAAGAACAGCCTTGGACGAACTAAAATGAATAGACAAGAGCTTTCGAAAGCCTCGAAAAGAACAGGCAATACGTAAGCGCGAGCGAGCAAGTATGAGCTATCGCAATATGTCGGCCAGCGACAAGTAGTAATTAGAGTTGAAAGTACTATGGAAAGAAGAGCACAGCTCTTTTGCGCGGACGAAGAATTGACTAGAGTACGGATTACTATGGATAGCTCAGGAAATTGAATGCTTGCTGAAGGAGAAAGGAAGGGAGAGAGGCCGGCGCTTCTTATGTTGGATGTATTCTTGTGCAAGTGCATCGATGTGGGCGTGGGAGCGGGCATGGGCGGGCATGGGCGAGGACATGACGGACATGACTGCCTGGGGTGCCTTTCCAGCCAGTCAGCTCATGCACGCTTGCCTGCCAGTTGGCCGTCTAGCCAGTCTGCGTTCGCTCTGCGTTCGCTCTTGCAGCCTGCACCGGCGTGCCGATCTGCGTCGATGCAGGTCGACCTTGCATGGGCAGCAGGGGCGGACAAGTCAAGTGTCGAGCGTGGGCGCGTAAAAAAGAGGAAAAAAGAGGAAAAGAGAAAAGGGACTAGAGGGGCTGCCTCGTCAGAGCGGTTATGCAGTGTGATTGGCAAGCCTTCGTCCGGGAGCTGTAGCTTCTTTCCACCATAGTGGCCTGCCCGATTGTTGGCTCTTCCACGATCATCCAATCACAGGCGAAAGCAGGCATCCCATCGCACCCATCTACTCCAGGCACCATGGCACTCTCCCACACCCACTACATCTTCTTGCGCGGTTATCTGCCCCAATGCGACAGCCACGAGGCCCGCCCGCACGCTCGCGACCTACTAGTAGCACCCCTCCTCCGAAGGCGTGTGAACGGGGTGAACTCCTGTATTGCGCTTTTCTACTCTAGACAAGTGGTATACAGATGGTGCAATCGATAAATCGCCGAAGGTCGCCACACCTCCTTCCGGCCCTGCCTATATCCATGCTCTCAAGACGTCACCCGACCTCCAACGCCGCTGCAATGCTTAATCGACCACGCAATGACTGATGGAAACACCCGTAAGCAGGGCGTCAAGCTGAAAAATAACGCTCGAAGCGAGGCTGAAAACGCGCCATTGCCACTACAAGGCACACGGCACACCACACTAACAAAATGTCCGAGTTGGACAGCCCGTCTGCCTACCACGGCCTGACTTATCTAACGGTAATTCCAGAGCGCTTCGTGTACATCCTTGCGGCGATGTTCATCGAAGCCAGCTCCTGGAAAAGCAGCTTGGCGGCGTAGGGAATGTGCACTTGCGAGATCTTAGTCTTGTTCTTGCACGGCCGACACTCGAAAGAGTTCTTCTTGAGATTGCTGTACCCGCCGTTAGTGACCGGACAGGCATGTTAAAAACATGGGGAAACACTTACGCAACCGGGGTCATCAGCCCACAGATGTCACAGATGTGAACTCTGAAGGCATCCGACACCTCGAACAATCTCTCTTTCAAGAAGGCACTGGCACCATGCGAGATCATGCAATCGCGCTCCATCTCTCCGAACCGAAGACCGCCATCTCTTGCCCTTCCCTCGACCGGCTGCCTAGTCAAGATCTGCACAGGTCCTCTAGCTCGGGCGTGTATTTTGTCGTCGACCATGTGCCGCAGACGTTGATAATATGTCGGACCAAGGAAGACTTGAGCAACAAGCTTTCGGCCTGTGTGTCCGTTGTACATGACCTCGAACCCACGTGACTGATAACCATGCTCTCGAAGTAATCTTGACACGGAATCAACGGTGACTTCCGTGAAAGGGGTAGCATCACCCTCGAACCCACGCAGCGAGGATACTTTACTCAGTTGGCATTCGATCAAATGCGCAATTGTCATACGGGACGGGATGGCGTGCGGATTGATGATGAGATCTGGCACAACACCTTCACTAGTAAAAGGCATGTCTTCTGAACGGTATGTGATACCAATGGTACCTTTCTGACCGTGACGCGAGGCGAATTTGTCGCCGATCTGAGGGATCTTGGTTGTCCGCATCCGCACCTTGACGAAACGCAAGCCCTCAGCGTTCGTGGTCAGAAGGACCTGGTCGACGATACCGTTCTCGGTGCTTCGCAGCGGAGTGGAAACGTCGCGCTTGACATGCGATTTCGTCCTTTGCCCTAGCTCCTCTGCATCTGGTGCAATGGGCGCAGTCTTCCCGATGATGATGTCTTCGCCCGACACACGAACACCCGGCGCGACGATACCGTCGTCATCAAGCTTATCATACGTACCGTGTTTGAGTCTCAACGTATCGCTCCGCATTGGCTTTTCGAACTGTTCGACTACGGACATGCCAATCCGCTTCTCCTGGTCTGTATAACATCGGTAGAACAAGCTGCGGAAGAGTCCTCGGTCAATGCTGCTTTGATTCATAATGACTGAATCTTCTTGGTTGTATCCGGAATAACACGCAATAGCCACAATCGCGTTTTGACCGGCGGGTAATTCTCGGAACTTGAGGAACTCCATTGATCTCGTTGTGGCAAGTGGCTTTTGAGGATAGTATAGGATGTTAGCCATGGTATCCATCCGCTGGTCGAAGTTGGTAAGGAAGACACCCATGGCTTGTTTGCCCATAGCGGATTGATAGGTGTTTCGGGGAGACTAGAATCTTGTTTAGAGTCAGGTTCATAGAAAGCATCAATAAGCATACCTGATTGTGATCTGGGAAGGGAATGATGCTTGCGCATATTCCCAAGATCATACTCGGATGAATCTCACAGTGAGTCCACGTATGTGCTGTCGGGTTCATGGGTGCCTTGACACGCTTGTTTGGGTCATCGGTGGTTTCGGGCATGGCATAGCCTGCTTGGATCTGCCTTGAGATCTCCAGATCTTCTGGAGTCATGACAATCATAACTGTCTCTTCTTCCTCTGCATCCACGTACTCGACGACACCTTGTTTGACCAAGCCCTCCCAGCCCATGAACTTGGCTGCCTTCTCTTCGGGATCCGTGTCCGGCCCAAGATCCTTGTCATCTTCGAGCCTGTTGATGTGCTCTTTGGTGAGAACCAAGTTGCCGTTGTTCGGGCTCTTGGGATCATTGTCAATGACGAACAGCGGTCGGCAGACTCTGCCGGCATCTGTGAAGATCTTGAACTCTCTGTCTCGGATGTCGCGTACTAAACTGACTTCATGAGAGATGAGGTTTCGCCTTCGGAGGGACTGAACAGTGCTGACAAGATGAGCAGGGTCGCGATGGACTCCAACCCATACACCATTGACAAAGACCTTGGTAGCATTCGGCGAGCGCTGGGGTTCGTATTCCTCCAGAACTTCCATGTTTCTTTGGATCATGAAGTCAATGATGGGTTCGCTTGGAGTACCGACGGTGATGTAGCACATCAATGCTAGGTTCTTTACCAATCCACATGCTTGCCCTTCAGGAGTTTCAGCAGGACACACGAGACCCCAATGAGTGTTGTGCAGCTGCCGCGGCTTGGCAATCTTCCCATCACGCCCTATTGGTGTATTGGTACGCCGAAGATGGGATAGTGTAGAGGCAAACGTGTAGCGATTGAGCACCTGTGACACGCCGGCTTTTGAAGATGCTGCTTTCTTCTGGTCGCCCCAGTTTCCAGTAGCCAGAGAGTACTTCAGGCCGTTGGTAAGAGTAGTTGACTTTACCCCCAGAGTCAAGTTGAACTCCCGGTTGTTTTCAACACACTTCTGGAGGTATTTGTATACGTCCTTGGTGAGCTTGTTAAACAGCATCCTGAACAAACCAGCCAGGAGTGGTCCTGCAAGATCCAGACGCTTCTTGCCGAAGTGATCTCTGTCATCTACCTCGCGTCTACCCAGTGCACATTGCAACATCTTGTGCACCATGTAGCCCAGAAAAAAGGCCTTTCGCGTTTCACTACCCTCGACCTGCGAGATGTGCGGTAGGAGCTCTTTCTGCATGATGTCTCGTGCATACTTGATACGCTTATCGCGAGTGACTCCCGCCGAGTTTCCACGCTTTCCGATAAAGTCCAAAGCAACCTCTCGATCCTGGATTACAAAAGCTTCCTCGATACAGGGCTTGAGCATCTCCAACATCTGAGTATCGTTACGGTCGTAACAGATATGGTTCAAGATATCTTCATCGGACACCACTCCCAAGGCTCGGAAGACAATAGCGATTGGTATTTCAGTCTTGATGTAAGGCAACGTCGATTTGATGGTCTGTCCGAACCCGCCCTTGGCACCTTCTCCTTTTGAAAAGAGCTTGATCTGCATACTAGAGATAAGTCTTGATCCCTTTTCGACGGCACTACGGATCTCGGCCACATATGGGGTGGGACTTGGTGGTGCCTTCTTGAAGACTTGTACGATGTTGGCGGCGCTTCGCTCCTGGGCAATCAAGACTTTCTCGCTACCGTTGATGATGAAGTACCCTCCTTGATCGTACGGGCACTCGTTCCAATTGTAAAGTTCCGACTCGGTCAGCTCTTTGAGGAGGCAGTATTTAGATTTGAGCATGATTGGTAGCTTTCCAACAAAGACGTTGGTCGGTTCCTCATCGTCCCCGCCATCCTCGACTTCCCAATGTAGATAGGTTCCCCCAGGCTGCTTTTGGCTATCGGCATCCATTCCAGCGCCTTCGTCGTCACTCGGCGCTTCGATCGGTCGCTCGCGCGCTACCGAGACCTTCTTTTTCATCTCGAGGTATAGAGGACTCGAGTATGTAAGGTTACGATTGCGCGCTTCTTGAGGCAACATCATGCTTGTGCTTCCGTCGCCTTCGGTCATAGCAGGTCTGGAGAGGAGAACCGTCCCGAACTTGATCTCATATCTACGCAATACGATCGGATCTGAGTCGTCGTCGGACTGCGGCGCATTCTGATCGAGTGTAAGAAGCGAGTTTTCCTCTACCAGCTCTTGCATCGTAGTTGTGACAAATTCATCGAAGGAGTCCAACTGTTGCGACACAAGGCCCTTGGTCTCGAAGAAGGCGGATATGACCGTCCAGCAATCTTCCGCCGTGATTCCCTCGTCATCCTCTTCGAGGTATTCTTCATCGTAGGGTTCTTCATAGGTCGCCATATTGATAACCTAGATGCGTACCCAGATGGATCACGTCGGATGCGCTGGATGCGCAAAGGATGCAGAGGTGTTGAAAGGGGTGGCGGGTTCGATGTGACGCGCCGAGCGACCCCAAGGAGCCTCTTGGGAGTCTCAGAAGAACATCCACATGTGCGATATGCTCAGATGAACACAATCTGAAGCATCTGCAGAAGTAGAAGTCGAAGAAGAGAGGACTTGGTAGGTCTCACTGGGTAGGTGCAACCTGAGTTGAGGTTGTGGGTGATCCCTGACTCCTTTGCTCCAAGTTTTAGTTGAGCCGCAGAGCTAGCGTGGATTACATAAGCGAAAGCTTGTTTCCTTTAATACATTGGGTTAGTGTCAATAAGGCTGAGGGACTGCGAGCGACGTGGCCGAGCGGGCTTATCAGAATATCATCATTGCTATGCAATATATAAGGCGAGTATAACAAGGAAGATTCCCAAGCATACAACGCTCTGTTGCTCTTATTTACAGGCAGGGTAGAGATGATAGGAAGCAAACATGGACCTCACACGTACCACAATCGGGCGGCTTTGAGCGTTGCCGAGATCACAGAATGACTGTCGATGCAAGTCTCAGATAAGTGAAATAGGCGTCCATGACTTGTTGAAGACATGCCCACCGGTGGGAGTGTACACTCCAATCTTTGCGCCATGTGGCTGAAAATGGTCTACACGTGCAGCTGAAGCTCGTCTCGATGAGTCCAAATCTGGACCTTCTGACCATCTCCTTGCATTGCAGCTCGAGGAGCTGCAAGTCGGAACCGGAACAATGCATGACACATGGCATGTGGCTAGTTGCGTGCCAAGATATATATATGTATATATTACTAGGCCCCATCGACATCTCTTTCATGGCTTCGATCATACTTTGACGGCCCTAACTCAATTCTGTCGCTTCATCGGGACTAACGTTGCCCTCGGTGTTTTTCCCCTCTCACAGAACCGTAGACAACGTATCATCTGTCTTCTCTGGGTTGATACCTACTTTCAATTGCGTTGTTGCGTTGTCGAGCAAGCTCTTGTAATATCTCCTCGTGTCATTCTATTTTCCATCACCTAGGGTTGTGTTTGGCTCTAGAGATCTCAAGATGCCAAGCAAGGGATTGTCTCTTTACACGTACATTTCGGTTCCAGGCTGCGAAGTCCATTTCCAGGTCCCTGGCGGTCAAGTCACCACCACCTCCAACGACAACTTCAAAGAGAACAACCTCGAAGTCGATTCCAAGAACATCCATGGCGCCTGGAACTTTAGCGGACGCTTCTCCTGGAGAGTCGTCCGCAACGGCGCCGACGTCCCTGGTGCTACCGGCTACAACGACATCAACAGTCTCACCGGAAACCTGGAAGGCGGCACCATGACCCGAACCCTCGACACTCGCTCCATCACCGCCGGCGACCTAATCATAGCCTACGGATTCTACGACGCCGGCCGCGGAGAAGCCGGCCTAACAAACCGCGACCAATGCTACGTAACAGTCACCGCAAACCAATCCACCTGGATGGCCACCCTCGCCCCCCCCTCCTCCCCTCTCGCCGCCAAACCCTTCTCGCGCCTCGTCCTCGCCGCCCCCCACGACCCCGGCATGAACACCATGCAAACCGTCGACGCCCTCTTCGTCAGCCCCAACGGCCCCGCCATCCGCAACCTCATGGTCCAACTACTCGGCCCCATCGGCGCCTGGTTCGACCTCAGCCTCGACGCCCTAACCCCCCACCTCGAAAACATCATCCTCGGCACCGCCATCACACAAAAAGACCCCACCCCGACCCTCCTCGCGATGGGGGCCCGCTACTTCGAATTCCGCCCCGCCCACCTGCACGCCTCCATCCGCGCCCTCGCCCCCGACCCCGACCGCGTCTACTTCACCCACGCCTTCATCCCCGGTATCGCATACGAGCAATTCCTCGCCGAAACGGTGCAGTTCCTCGACCGCGCGCCCTCCGAACTCGTCGTCGTGCGGCTGTGCTGGGACGGCGTCGTCGAAGGCTGCGAACACCCCACCGACGAAGCGCTGGCGGGCTTCATGACTGCGGCCCTCGCGGCCTCGACGTCGCACCTCGTGGCCGCGGGCGCCGAATGCTTGGCCGAATCGATCGCGACGCTCCGCTCCCAGGGCAAACGCCTCATCTGCATCACCGACGCGCCCAAATACGACAGCTACTCCGACGGCGCGTACGCCACCCTGTCCGCGGGCCCCATCCTCGCGAGTATGCAAGCGATGACGGCGGCGGGGCAAGCCGGGGCCGACTTCACCGTCTTGCAGTGCCAGGCGACGCCGACGAATATTCGGGATGTGGTGGTGTATAGCGTCTTGACGGCGAATACGTCGACGAGTTGTCTGGCGGAGACGAAGGCGATGTTGACGAGTGAGATTTTGCCGTGGGTGAGGGGGAATGCGGTGGGGAAGTTTGGGGCGGAGGAGGCGCTGGTTGTGATGAATGATTTTTTGGAGGGGGGGACGGTCGATGTGGCGGTGGGGTTGAGCAAGGAGCGATTGGGCATGTGAGGTGCGGGGAAGGGTCGAGTTGGAAGTACTGGGTGTGGCGGTGTGGCGGTGTGGGGTTTTTGTCGTTTGCGTGGGAGTGTGGTGCTCTGATGCTGCTTGGTGAAGAGCGCCATTTAGGTAGTTGCCGATATGCCGAACCCCCGGAATAGGCTTCATCACCAGGAGGGCCCACGGTCGTACACGTAGTTGACGCATTGGATGTGTGTGTTATTTCTTCCATCTTAGTTGATAGGCCATAGATCCCAACAGTTGTACTCGACTATGCGAGAAGCGCTGATTGCAGAAACAACAGACTTGATCTCAAGTCACCCCCCACGCCCACAAATGCGGATTCTCAGAAAGTGAAACTCCGCCCAGATGATCATAATGCTCATATCTCATCTATTATGCAAGAGTCCCCCCTCTCAAGCCTAATCTCTAACCACCCATCAAACTCCCTCCTCCTCCCCCTCCCTTCCTCTTCACGCAAACGACTAATGATACCCCGTTCCCCCAGCTCCAAAGCCACTTCTCGTCGTCCCTAACCCATTACTCAACCTCCTGCCCCCTCCCGGGCCGACCCCATCTCTCATCCCCAGCGGACTACTCATCCTGCTCTCCGCCGATCTCGGCGCCAACCGATCGTTCATCTCACCCCTCTCCGTCTTCAAAGTTCTAGCCTGTGGTAACGGCGGCCCATCCTCAATAGCGACCTCATCCCCCTCCTCCGTCGCCACAACCTGGCTCTCAGGAATGAGATCATCGCCAACAAGCATATCCCTCGCACTCAACCCCGCCCCACCCATGCCATCATCGTGAGCAGTGAGTAAGCCCCGGTCATCGCCATCCCCGTCCTCTTCATCCTCTTCTTCGTCGTCAGAATCCGACTCCCCAGCCCCACCGAACCCGTCCATCTCCACAAGCCAAAACACCGGAATAGCGCCCATTGCTGCAAGAAACGCCAACGTCCACCAAGGCAAAACGACATAGCCCCTCTTAACGCCCCAACTGAACGTCCCGCCCCCGATTGCCGGTCCCGCCGCTCTCCCGACCGCACTCACGCTCGTCGCAACCCCATTCAGCGTTCCCAAGATCCGCAAACTGACCGCACTATTCGTGAGCAAGATAGTCGTGCATGGGAAGGCGAAGATGCTGCACCAGCACTTGCAGAGCATGACAACGAGGATGCCGAGTTGTTTCGTCAGTGGCGTGGGGAGGAGGGCGGTAAAGGGTAGGACGAGGTAGATGAGCGGGAAGGCGAGGGAGCACCATTTCAGGCAACGGAGTACCCCGTAGTGGCGTGCGAGGGGTGGGAAGGCGAGGAATTGGATTAGCATGCCGGCGATGCCGTAGACGACGAAGAGGAGGCCGATACGCTCGGACTGTAGGACGATGAAGAAAGAATTGTCAGTGGTTGAAGAAAAGAATGGGAAGGAGGGGTTACGGCAAGCGGCTACTTACGTCGAGACCAAAACCGCCGGCAAACTTCAAGGGGAGATGGACGTTGGGATTTGTGGAGCGGTGGGTCTGTTCCGGATGGTGCATGAAAATCGGGAGCAGTTGGTCACAACCGACAGAGTGCAGGGCTAGGAAGGTATAAACTACGAGATTGATATTCGACTGGCGAGAGAACACTTCTCGGTAGCCTGGAGCCGGCTGACGTGGAGTGTATTTGCGGTCTTCATTCTTACTGTCCTTGAAAGTGGACACCGAGGACGAGTGGCGATGCTTAAGCAATGAAGAACCTTGCTCGTCGTCATGCTCCCTGGTCCATTTGGGCCGTTGCCTTTTCTTCGTGAAGAGTCCTCTTACGGTTCGAACAAGAAAGTTGCCGACAGATCTACCCCAATCACGCCTATGCTTCCGAGTCTCATTGGATTCCTGGTGCATATTGAGCGTAATGTTCCACGCCTTGCGCGTTTTGAGGACTTACCACGAGGAACAGCCAGCCTGTAGTCAAGCCAAAAAAGAAGAAAACACTTATCACCATGTTTGGCAGCGCGTATGGATATTTCTTGAGAAAAGCGTTGTTCCCAAACCATTCTGGATGTGCCGCAGCAGGGTTTGCAAGTGCTCCACCAAGCGCCGGACCGAAGATAGATCCAATAGTCCATATCTAAGCCAAACTCAGCCGGGATCCTTTTAGGCATCTGGAATAAAGACCTACTAGAGGCATGACACTGAAAGCCTTCGGTTGCAATTCCTTCTGCGGTACCAGTTCCGCCACCGTGGTCCGCATGATTCCCACATTTCCATTCGAGGCGCCGGCAAAAGACCTGGAGGCGATCGCCCACCCCAGATTTCGCGAGAAGCCGAAGCAAAGACTGGCCAGCATGGTGCAGACCATGCTGGTCAGAATTATGGGCTTCCGCCCGAAACGGTCAGAGGCTCGGCCCCAGGCAATACCGGTAAGACATTGGCTCAAGGCGAAGACAGCAGATGTTATGCCAGCCCATTTTGCGACTTCTGGTTTGGGGACATTGAAGGACTCGATCATTTCCGGCTAGTAGTCGTTAGTAAATGGTTGATCGTGCCTGATTCTTCGCGCGTATAACACACCAGGTACGGAAACACCGACGTCAGAGCCACTGTATTATCGAGTCAATGGTGTCTCGAACCCTAATCGAAGCCAAGCTCACCTGGTTCGGCAAATCTGCATATTGCTAAAAGTGTTTGCAGTCAGCTCACAAGTACCTTAAGGTGCATCAGATCTTCTCAGCAAGACTCACACAGGATCAAGAGCTGCTGCACGGGCAGTTTTGGCGGTTTCCTCAGCCTGGCCATATTGTTGGGAGGAATGGCAAGCCCCTCCCCTTACTCGAGTCTCTTCCTGTTCTCACTAAAGATCCCCCAAGACCACATGCCGTGCTGCTGTTCAATCGAACAGGCCTGACGATAAGACTGAAATGCAGGCTCCTGAGGCAAGCCTGACGAGGGGAGTAGTTCGCCATGCTGAGTCATAGGAGACACGCCAGCAGGCAACCCCGCGCAGGAAAGCTGTGAGGTGGAGTCTACTCGCGTGAAGAATTCTCAACGTCCGAGGCACTGCCGGCAGACGTTACCGAGTCACGGCAGTGTTTAGCCGCGTTGTTGGGGAAGGTGGCCCGAGCCAACATTAATTCTTCCGCCCGCCAAGGACTGCGTCTAGACTCTGACAGGATTCTGGTCTCGTTCTCCAATGAGAACGGCATAACCACGAAGTATGTCCATACGTATTATATACGTGTATACATATCCAAATGTAAGTACTACGAGGTGAGATCAACCATCAGTCCGTCGTCATCCTACAGTATCCACAAATATCCCTCTCCTTCGACATCGTAATTAGCAAGCTTCTCCTACACCCACAACTGATCTTCTCTATTTCAACAACGCCGTCGCCGCATCAATATTCGCCTCAATAATATGGCTCCACCGCTATACACACACAGGCAAATCAGCACCTTCACATTCCCCCAAAAGGATCATGCACTCCGAACTTCGGCGGACCACTCACTTCGATGTTGGTCTTGTTCCCCGCGTCAATACTCTCCACAAGGCCTGGAAACGTGGCACCTGAATAGCCTGTCCACATGCCCGGTGCGAAAACGACATGTTTGAACCAACTCCGCCCGTCCAATCCGGTTTGATACAAGAATTGCCTCTCGAAATACTTGTACTTGTCGTTCACCCGTCGTACCTCATAATACAACTGTACTTTCTTCCACCACTTCCACCAAGGCACATCCTCGCCGATTGAAGAGGCGAGGGAGGCAGCGTAGGCGTCGAAGTGGACAGTAATGTTGCGAAGTTCCGCTATTGCCTTCTCGAGGGACGGAAAAGAGAGATCCTGCATCTCAACACTCGACGATTTCTTCGCTTTGTCCTCGACGCTCTTAAGATAGATCTTCAAACCATCGGCGTAATCTGTCGCGTTGAATGGGATAATCGGTGATTCCACCATATGCGCTGCGAGGAGTGCCCACACTTTCGTGATCGCTATGTGGTAGTGCCAGCCCTCGTCCCCAAACTTGTCCATCCAATCGAAGCTGTCGTAATTAGAGTGGTAGTGATACACCGCACTTTCCTTAGCTTTTTTGAAACCCAAATCTATAGATGGAATCCCAGCAAAGTCCTGGAATGCCGCGAAATCGGATCCAGAACCCATGGTGGCGATATGCCCGTTCCATACATCGCGGACCGTCTGACCTTTCACCGTCTGATTCGGTGACTGCACCAATGAAGTGGCTTCGTACAATGCCTTGTTCAGCAGAGGTGAAGCAGCCGTTCCGAAGGATGGGCCACTTGTGCCGACATCCACATTGATGTATGCAACTGCGGCCTTCGAGAGCCAGGGGATATACTCCTCAACCCACTCCGTCGAGCCAAGCAGAGCATATTCTTCACCATCCCAGCTAGCGAACACAATCGTGCGTAAGGGCTTCCAGCCTTTTTCGAGTGCAGCCCCAAAACTGCGGACGACTTCGTTCATAGCGGCCGAGCCACTGTTCGGGTCACCTGCTCCACCAGCGATCCAAGCATCACGATGATTGCCGAGGACAACTACCTCATCAGGAAGGGTACCATTAATGATGCCGATTACGTTCCACATGGGTGTGGTCACATATTCTTGTTCGTTGACGAGGTTGAGAACGAGCTCTGGAGGGGAGGGCCCGATGTTATATTCAACGCCCTTGTAACCAAGGCCACCCCCCTGCCAGTACTTGTTGAACTCGGAGACGTTAGGACCCTGACCATTGAGGGATTTGAGGATGGGGAGGGCATCTTGGTAGGATATCGGCACCGATGGAATGGAAGGGATTGAATGATGAGGATCTTGCCGAGGCGCTCCAGGCTTCGAAGGATAGCCGGGTGTTGTAGGATCTCCAGGGGTTATACCTACGGCAGTCAGTAATCTGCTTGCTTTTATTTAGGTAAAGTGGACATACCAATGAACTGGGTGCTACCCCGTTGAACGCTGCTAGGATTTCTGGCAGGACCATCGGGGTATGTCTTATAGCCATTGGCTTCTGTAAAGTTCCCATCTTCTTGCGGATCCGAGTACATGACAGTGCCGACCATTCCAAGCTCCTGAGCGCGCTTAACCTTCAAGCCTCTGAAATTTCGACCGTACTTGGCAATGGCAATCTTCCCCTTGAGGCTCACGTTTGCCTTGACAAGGTCCTCGAAGTCTTCATAGGTTCCAAAGTTTACAAAGACATATTGGGCAGTGACATTGCCATTGGCGGAATAACCATGAAATGTTGGTATGCGGTTGTCCAAGCCACTTGTGCCATCCTTTTCAAGCACATCCTCTTCCATGCTGCACTCATACTTCACTTTGTAGTCTGTCTCACTAGCTTCCCCAACATCGTCCCGCTCTACCAGCGCTTCCTTATTTCCCCCACTCTTCTCTAGCAGCGCCAGTCGATGCCCCACTGGGTAGTTGACGTATATGTCATATGTAACAATACTCGACTGCGGAATACCAAACTCCTGCCAGCGTTCCATGGTCCAGAGAGCCTGGCTCAAATTCTTGCCCGCAAGATGCGGCCCAGCCGTATAGTACTGACTCCATTCCCTCGCTTTCTCCTCCTTTGGTGTCGTCAGCAGCACATCCTGCAGGTCCTTGTACGAGAGGCCTTCACTCTGAGGCCAGGCTTTGTGTGGAAATGGTGACGACCATGGGAGATAATCGGAGGGTCGTCCATTGTGCTCACGAGTTCCGGGCAATCTCAACGGTAGGAGAAACAGGACGACGAGGGCGATAAGGGTACAAGAAAGAGTGATTGTGCAGAAACGGCGAATAGTACTGCGGGAATAACGTTGTCGAGGAGGGGCCACTCGCACTACCCGTAGCAGGGGAGTCTGTTCGTGGGACGTCATAGCGACCTTTTCATCACTAGACATGAAGGGCGATCAGTCGACGATAACGGGCATCACGAGTGCGAGAAGCTATGGTGTTTGCACTGGGAGTCTACCCTATAAACCTTCGTTGTTGATCTCATCCTGAGCTACTATTCTTCATCGATCTATGCTTTCTTTGGCCGACCTTCCTCTTTTGCGATGGTTTTCTGCTGAATAGCTTGCCCAATAGAGTAGTCGGATCCTCTTTGGTTATCGCGGGGAAGCTCGTGCAGGGGTGCTGGGCGCAGGGACAAAACAAGTGGCAGTCCTCTGCTGGGGGTTCTCTTGACTACTCAACAACCAAGCAACATTGCGAACGGCAGAGATGAGAGAAGCTTTCTCGGCCTCCTCAATAGACTCCTTTCTTCTAGGCATGCCAGGCAGTCACGGAGCGTCTGAATATGCAGAACAATGCACTGTTTACTCTCCGTCTACGATGAGGAGGTCTGCTCGGCACTTTCTTCTAGCGCTGCATCTCTAGCAGGCTCAGCAGGATACAAGCTTCACGGAAGGGACTTGCAGATAACGCTCTTGCTGCTGCATTACCGAAGGTGCCCCAGCTGAGACATGCCACTTGTTCCGAGGTCCCTCGTATACGCTCAACATGAGCCTTCAAACCGCCCAGTAAACATTCACGTGCACACAAAATGTCAACAGTCATAGATAGACTGATTGAGCCTACGTGTGGGACTGGAAGCTCAGTGATGGGGTGGTTTTACACCGCTGAAGCGTTGCTACATTTCAGTCATCACACCTCTAGCTCGAATATAGGAGAGGAGAACTAAACAATACTTTGATATAACTACCGAGTGATCAGCACCAAAACACAAAGAGCTCATCCTAACTCCGATGGCGATGCTCAGTGACAATCTTTGCCCAACCCTCTGCGCTTATCTCCGGTTGTTATTCCTCATACCCAAAATCTGTACCATGCGAACGAAGATGTTGATAAAGTCCAACTCAAGGCTGATACTCTCGTTGACCGCATCCCTCTTGACCAAGCCTCGTTCCGCCAATCGGGCGTGATGCAGGACCTTCTGCACGTCGTACAGCGTAAAGCCACCAAAGACCGCTAGACCACCATACAGCCAGATGTTCTCACTCCATGCAAGAGTCCTCACGGCCGTGGCAGGAAGAACCAAGGGAGCAAACCCGGAGACGGCAACGACTGCCACACCGGCAAGTAATGGTCCTCCGAGGTAGAGATACTTCTCTTGCTTAGCAGTCGCGCCCACAAACGCGATCGAGCCCATCATGGCAACAGTGTAGAGACCGGCACGGGCGAGTAACGCCGGCTGGAGGAACATAAGTGGCGATAGGATAGCAGCTTGGGCGAGGTTGAAGCCTCCCCACAGTGCGTACTTCTGGATATAACTACCAAACCCGTCAGCGCTACTCCAACCAACATCTTCGAATTCCAACACTTACTTATCCGGGCTCGTCGCAAAACACCCATACATGGTCCCTATACTCGCAGCCAAGCTCACACCGATCACAACCCACGGATTCGTAGCCATAAGTCTATAGCTCCATCCACTCTGGTGCAGCGCCCTTGCCGCCACCCCAATAATACCAATACCCAAGCCCGTGTGCATGAACGTCTCGTTCAAGAAACTCCGCTCATACGGCGGCATACCTCCATCTTCACGAGTCTCCCTATTGAAAACCAAGTTGATGGCGACAAGTGTTCCTCCAACCAGGCCTGCGCCAACAAGGAGACGCTGGGTCAAAGTGCCTTGATCGGGTTTAGAGACTTGGTAAGGTTGCTGCATGTAGTTTCGGCGGAAGGTGGATTGGAAGGCATTGCGGGATTTGGTGAGTGGTGCCACAGGAGATGTGGTTTTCGAGGCGAAGAAGGCGCTGGTTGATTTGAAGGGCGAGCTGTGGAATGCTCGGAGGGGTGCTGATGATGTTTTGGGGATGGTTTTGATTGCGGTGGAGAGGGCAAATGGACGGCGAAGCGCGAACGTCATGTTTGATGGTACGTTGATGTCGATTTGAGTGGTGGTTGAGGGGGCTGTTGATAGTTGAGGTGATGGTGATGGATTTATTGAAGGTGTGGAGGCGGCTCTTCATGAACGTAACGCGGTGACGTAGAAGTCTCCAGAACCGAGGGGGCGCCGCCAAGCACGTGGCTACTGTTTGTTATGGTTTTCATAGGGCATATTTGATGTACGAATCTCGTTATATTGCATACTGCAGGGAGTGACACAAATTGCATAGATAAGGATGTATGATAATAATAATGAGTAAGCTGTCCGTCATGCATCCATGGTATCGTGAGAGCGCCTCCAAAATCAATTCCAACCCGACCACAAGCAAAAATCAGACATATCCAAACGAACCCCGAGAGTTATCCAAGCCAACCACTCCATATACTCGAACAGCACACTAAATCAACAGCGCCACATAACCCCAGGCATTAGTGTCATCGAGCACTCTTGCCCTTTCCCGCGACTGTCTGAAATCGAACTCTCTTCGTGAACTTCTGCATGCTACCATTTTCGAGCCATTTGCTGAGGTTTTTGCACTGACTCACATCAAACGCCTCGAGTTTGTGGCAGCCATCTACCACGGCCTCAACTCCTACGCCTGTAACTCTAACACAACCCCTAACCGATAATTGACGAAGCTCAAGGAGATGAAGGCCGATGCTCCGAAGCGATGAATCCGACACCGCACTGCCGCAGAAGGAAAGGTTCAGATGCGTCAAATGAGGGCAGCCCAAGGCGAGGACTTCGGTCGCTGTATCCGAAAGAGCACAACAGAATGACTACAAGGCCTGTCAGTATAATCCAAGGTGTTTCGCATTGTCCGAGAGCTTACCAGATCAAGATCCTGTAGTCCTTTGGCTGCATTGGTAAGATATACAATAGCGTTGTCCGTCAGATATGTGCAATCGGCAAGGCATAACTTCTTGAGCTTGGAAAACTGAAATTGGCCCCAGTTTTGAAAACCCTGGTCGGTGATTGTGGTACAACGTGTCAAATCTATTTCTTCAAGTCGCGAGGCAGCGTGGTAGGCAAGGTGAGCCATAGAACGGTCAGTCACGTGTTTGCAGTACGACAATGTGAGTTTCCTGAGTTTTGGGCAGCCGAAGACTGTCCCAGGCGGGGGCTGTGGAGGGACTGGTGCCCCAACGGACCTAGCAGCCACTTGTCGACCATTGAGATTCGAATGGCTGCTGTTAGGAGGCGACGATTGGACCACCCAGCCGATGACGCGAGCTAGAAGGTTATCGCTGACTTTGCGACAGTTGCTCAGGTCGACCTCCTCAAGACCCTTGGCTTTGTTCGCCATCTCCAACACTGCTTGTGCCGTGATGTCCCAGACGCTCTTCATCTTCCAACACGTAACATTCGCCCCGCATGTCGACGCAAGAGCCGAGAAACCCTCATCAGTGATATGAAAACAATTACTAATATCAATAACGCGCGGTCGAGCGCCGACAAAAGGGCAGATACTTTTCATAAGGACGTCATCCGTGACTTTTCGGTTGTACATAGCAAGATTCAATGTTTGCAGCAGCTCGGGCGACTCTTTCAAGAGCCGGGACCAATGTAATGAGACCAGGCGAAGGGGCATGATCTGATGTAATTCCAGATGCGCAAATACAGAGAGCAGAACATTATCGGGAAGAGGACCCCCAGTAGATTGGCTTGGTCGACGCTGTACCGTCCTTGGGCGTTTGGGTATGAGATGCAGGTCCGGTGGTGTTGTGACATGCTTTAGCTTCGAGGTCGAGGCTGCCACTGCTCGTGACGTGGGTGATGAAGGTCTTTTGTCGCCGTGCTCTGGTCCATTAGGCTGGGCAGCGTCTGGCGGAGGAGGTGCCAAAGAACCCCTTCGGGACCTTGAACGGATGTTGTCTAGGTCCAAATTCAGAAAAGGATCTGGATCACACGGTTCGATGACTGGTCGATCCTCAAGCCGACTGGGCTTGTGAGTGTTTCCTAGCTTGCTGTAATTATGGGTAACCTTGGGCACGGACTTCTTCCTCGAGCCCAGCCGTGACGAGGCTCTCGGCGAACGGTCCGCGATCGCGAGCTCATCAATGGGTGGAGTAGAATCTGTCGCATCTGCCATGATGACATCGCCGTCCGATGTAGCTCGGAGCCTTTGCTTGGCTGTCTTCTCGACTTGTTGTCTAATGGCTAGGGGACACCTCGTCCAGAATTCTGCAAGTATATTCCCAGTGATCATCAGACACTCTACCGCTGTGACAGAGCGGACCGTAGCAGTTCGTCGAGGAGCCAAAGACAGACTCGCCACCTCCCCGAAGTATTGACCTTGTTTGAGTCGAGCCTTAACCTGGAGTCCGCGCTTGACAACCCGTCCAAGCCCGTTTGGCATCGGTTGTTGATCATGACCGGAGAATTTTTCGTCGATAACTTCGACTTCTCCCCTAACGATAAAAAAGACCTCACGCCCATGTGAGTCCTGCTGAATGATATCCGTAAAGGGAGGGTAAGTGCGCGGCTGAGCGTTCAAGCCCAAGAAGTGCAGTATTTCGGGCGGCAGGCTTGAGAAGAGAGGGAGTTCTTTAAGCAGCTGCCTCACGTTTACTAACCCACTGCCTAGAGCGCTTGATGCTGCCGCTTCAATCAGACCCGGTGACGGAGATTTTCGCTTCTTATTGTTACTGGATCCGTTCGAAGTCCCACCGTTCGAATCAGGCATGAGTATATCACCATCTTCACCATCTCGCGCTCTCTTTTCGCCTCGTCCCACCAGATTTGACGCGTCCTCTTGGCTTGCGGCAATATTCTCCTTCTTCTTTCGTTCCAGTATTGACAGCCTTTCTTGCGCTTCTTCTCGTATTGTTCGCTCCACTTCAGGAAATCGGGGTAGTTCCTTCTTGAGGTCCTCTTTCTTCAGCACGACGAGCAAACATCTGGTACGCGCAATAATGGTTGCGGTACGTGGTATGTCCATCAATATCCCTATCTCCCCGAAGAAAGCTCCTTGCTTTAACTCGGCATATGTGCTCTCGCCATCACGTGAGGTAACTGCCACCGCCCCGCGGACCAACCAATACATTGCTCTCGCATCATCACCTTCTGTCAAGATATAATCGTGCGGTGAATGCAACTGCGGTCGAAGGTGCGTCCCGATAGCCGCAAGGAACGAATCCGGTGCTGAAAGAAATAATGGGAACGAGCGGATGCGATCGAGCATATCAAGTGGCATACCCTGAATTGGCGACGCTGTCAACGGGGAAGGTCGAATTGGTCTCGATGGGTTCGTCTCCGAATTGAACGTTCTGATCAACGAAACAGAATCCGGTACAGGCGTAGCACTCGCCTGCCTGGCAAAGGCAGTGCCACCAGCACTCCTATGGTGCCGCCTCATCCTAGCCGTTTGATTTGTCACCTCCTGCCCACCAGAGTGCTGGACTTCAAGGTGCCGCAACAGGGTACTACAGAAGACCCAGTGTGCATGTCCTGCGCTACGCGCCTATCAGGGCCATCTCGCAGGCGAGGTCAAATCGACCTGATTCGAGCTCAGACAAGATGATGTAGTACTGTAACGGTAGAGAGCTGTAGGTTTCCTGGCGCGAGCACATCATAAGTCTCGTGTAAGCTCGTTCGTGTTTGCTCTGACAACATACCGTGATTCGTCCGGCGATTTCTCCGTCGACAGTCGGCGCTCTTCTGCGAACCGAGTGGCAGCACCGCGCCCCACAAAATATGGCCACGCGAGCTTGTCGATAGACGGCAGTCGTGGGCATGCGATACAACAACGTGACAGAAAATAAAGAGCCGCCGCAGTGTGGAAGGAAAAAGTCGTAGACGCTGGGGAGGTCGTTTTCAATCAGGTCCAGCCGCAGCTATGGGGTTACACACAGGCAGAAGACGGCGGGGGGACTAGTCGTTGGAGCGATGAGCTTGGAAGCAGCGGATCAACCTTGTCTGTTCCTCGGCTAAAGATAGTTCTGACAGAGTGCGGGCGGTATCGGTATCGGCAGAGTCTGATGTTGGAGTGTCACGGATGACGGTAACGGGGGATCTCCATTCCTTTGCCGTGTGGAAAGCTTCTAGAAGATGATGTGCATCCAGCTGGAATGCTGATGATCCCTTCCGGGCAAACAGAGAATAGGCGAAGCAGAATTTGCTTGATGTGGAGGATGCAGATCTGGGGGGGCGATCGAAGTGGTTCAACCTGGGTGCCGGGTGAAACAAGCATGGGTCTGCGCTCTGCACGCCTACATCCAAGGGTCTCGGCGAAGGAGGCTTGAGGTAAAAATAAACCCATGCACAAAAAGGCAATCTTTTTATATCAATCTCTATATCTGAGGTGATGTAAGATTAGTGTTGTCTGACCGCAAGGTCCGTGACGCTTTTGTCGAAATTGGGTGTTGTTATTATGGCTCTGAGGCCTACGTGCTCGAGGAGGGCTTCACCGCAATGATCGTTCTATGGGAATTGCAGAAGCGTTGGAATCGGACCCTCTTTTAACAGAGGACGTGATATTGTTATGACCCCATGTGCCAAAGCAAAGCAAGCTAGTCGCAGTATGAATTGCTGAAACTATCGCGAGTTTGAAAAATTGAAAAGCCAGGCAGGCCGGAGACTCTGCAAACTGGGGGATAAGTATCATGAATCGGTGGCTGCCTATTAAACAACAAGCACAGATGGGATCGAGGGCGAGGACATCCCCATATTCAAATACCAGCGAATATGAAGCTGTTGCGCCAAGTGAAATGCAATCAAGTAGTCTAGTTGAACTTTACTCCCATCCTGCTTGTGGTTTGCAGCAAGTACGAGAACCCAACGCCGGGGACGCCCACTGCAGGTGCCTGAGTGATAATTTAGAAGGAACCTGATGTACCCATAGCGAATCAAGAGTTTTGGTACGCTATTAAAGCTCTATACGTACAGTGAGGTAAACTCAAAGTATCCTAGGCCACAGGAAGTTGGAGAAGTAGAATAGGAACAAATATGCAAGTACGAAGCAGAAGCAGAGCCACGCTATGTATAAGCAAGACTACGAAAGCAGTGGCATGAAGATGACCAAACAAGTCCCCCTCCCTATTGAAAAGACCAATAGAGCAGATCGGATCCTGTATACCTTAGTCTTGAGCAACATCCAGTCTAAGCCTTCCCCAGCCAGAGAACAAGGCAGCGGCGATCCACTGCTCCGACTGCAAAAGGATATTCGGACATTACAGCCGCATAGCTGCAAGTATGGTAGTGTAGAATGAGCCACTCAGATACCATTAGCCTCGGAATAATCAGCGGGACATCCTTTTTCCGTCCACTCATCCTTTGATTACAACAGGCAAGCTTGTGCAAACTCCTAGACACATCCTATTCCAGGCCATAGATTCAGAAACTCCAGACACCCGGTGTGGTTTAGCAGCAAATAAACATTTCCAGGCGCCGCATTGATATCGTAATTCGCTGCGATCACACCAACTTTTCATGACCCGCCCTGGCCAATGTCGAAGATCATCAGCGGCCACGGCTGCCCAGCTCCTCCACTGATAGCGTTCGCATCCGCAGCCGCAGCGGCCAACTGTGCTCCGGTCATATCGGCCACAGGGGCCCCATTAGCACCAGCGTTCTGATCATTTCGGCCACCGAGCTGCATCAGCGCGCTCGCCGAATTTAGATACTCTTGCGGTTCGACTTGATTGCCGGCCATCGTTCCTGCCCATTGACGCCATTGGTGGCTACCGCCATTAGCGTAAGCGGGGCTTTGGTGTTGCGGAGCATTTGAATATAAAAACGCATTTGCAGCTACGGCTGCTGCTTGTTGAGGGGTTGCATGAGGCTGTTGTGCTGAAGAAAGAGCTTCAGCTGCTACGGCGGGGTAAGGGTTTGAGTCGAAGGTAGTAGGGCTCGTGTGGTAAGAGGATAGGGTTGTAGCATTTGGCTCCGGATAGGAATATTGGGGCGGATTTGGATAAGGGTGGGAGGCGTGACCGGTCATGCTAGGATCGTCGGGGGCCATGTAGTTATTATTCCGCAGGGTGTCAGCCAAATGACCGTTAGCGCCGTTGCCGAGGTCCGGATAGGAGGAGTAACTGTTGGGATTACCATAGTCCTGGCTGAGGTGATTGCCCTGGCTCGGAGAACCGCCAGGGGATGAGTTTTGATTAGCGGTGGAAAGAGCTGAGGAAGCGGTCTTGGACGCCACAAGACTAGCGAGTAAGCCAAGCGTATTGTCGACAGTGACGCGAACTGCGTCTTGGAGACGTTTTCCTGACCCTTCAGCCCTATCAGCATGCTAAGATAGAGAGAATGAACGTACCAGACTTACCAAGGAGTCCACCGACTTCACCCAAAATATTCAGCCATGCGCCCATGTCTTCCCTCAAAGTTGCTAGGTCACTCGAGGTGATCTGTTCTTTTCGCGACCATTGCCCGAACAGAGTAGTCGAGATGGCGAGAACGTACAAGGCGGCGTTGTACCAAGTGGTATCAAGGCTCTTGTATTTCTGTAGTTGCTTGACATTTTGAAGCATTCCTCGCGAAGCCTCCATGCAAACACTCAGATTCTCGTCGTTGAAATCTGGAGACGCAGTCAAACACAAGGATGGATGACGAAGCAGTAAACGGAACTCCATGGACCACATGCTGAGATACAGAGCAAACACTCGACCTTCCTGATCGATGGTCGCGGACTCTTGAGTGAGCTCGGCAGGCCATTGCTCAATCCACTGACGGATGCGAGTTTCTAGGCGTCGGACAGTCTCAACATATGTATGGGGAGACCTCTTAACAGCATAGATACTGTTGAACAAATCCAGGAAGATAGCGGTGAGCTTGCAAGCCTCGACACCTACGAGGAACCCGCATTTACCAGGCCTGGAAGTGTCAATGCCTGTCTCGTGCAAGAGATCATCATCGACTGCTTCAGGAATTTCCACGTCGATGTCTTCGGAGCGTAGCGCCATAGGTCGGCCTAGCTTTCCGCTGATGGTGACGTGTATCGCCAGGATGGCCCAAAATATCCGTTTCCGCATTTCGATTTCAAGAACGTTCTTCTTCGGAGTGGTAGTTGCCCACCTTTTCGCAGATCTATGCAAGCCTAGTTCAATGGCCAAATTGAATGTCATGCCGACTATCATGCAACAAGGACCTGGCTTGGGAAAGTTCCGGACATGAGTAGAGATCATTGTCATGGCCTGCACATCCTGCAAGGTATGGCTTGTCATCAATTGGCTAAGGTGGCCCAAGGAGTAGTGATAATGCATATTTGAGCGCATATTGAGATCGTGCTGTTGGCTAGCATTCTCCCAGTTGCGTGCCGCATACTGAAAGAACATGATGGCAAAAACCATATGCACCATAACGGTTTCTGCTGCGGATGGTTCAAAAGTAGGGTCATCATACATTCTTGTGAGCTGATAATCAAATTTAGCGTAATCGAGCTTTGCATACTAGCAGTATCAAGAAAAGCTTTATGCTTACCAATGACATGAATGTTGGCTTGTGCATTGTCGGGAGGTAGGGATTTAACGCTCTAAAGTACCATTGCGCGTATGTAAGGCCTTCGGTCTTAGGTGGCAGAGCAACCTTTTCAAGTCTGGGATTGATGCCGAAGGCAGACATGACGAAGCTCTGATAAGATTTGTTATAGAGAGGTTCCTGCTGCAAGCTTGAGTGAACAGGTCCATCTAGATCAATTGAGGCGAAATCGGCTATGTTGATCTCCATTCCCAAGACGTTGAGCGACGTTCCACGAATAGAACTAAGAAAAGAGTTCCCGGAAGATACGCCAAGATAGTTGTCGCCATGGAGTCCTTTACGGAACTCCGGCAGACGAAAGAAATTGGACTCTGAGGTTCGGGAGCTGGACGGTTCAGACGCATACGCCATCATACCCCCGTTTGCGCCGTTGTCTTCCCACGTCTGTAGACCTCCGTTTCCCTGAGCTTGGTTCCATTGAACCAAAGGCGCAGTGGCTACATCGTGGTAACCGATCATAGGCTTCACATCAGCTCCCATCGAGATAAGACGTTCTTCAAGTTCTCGAATCCGGCTCAAGTAATCTCGAGATCTTTGCTCGAGTTCCTCGACATGTCCACGGGTCGTGGCGCGACCAGTGATTCTGTCGGTAGTCTTGCATTCCGTGTGGTTCTGTGTGCAAGGCGAACAACCTCCCAAGAGTCCATCACAGCGAATTTTACGGATCTGAGAGGCAGATTTAGTAGTTGATGCCACAGAGGTGGCGAGAGATTACGACCCACCTTGCATCGATCGCAAGCTTGACCAGTACGGGTGGATGTCGAGAGCTTCTTCTTGACGTTGTGCGAGAAGTCGGCAGGACTTCCATCCGTCTTCGGCACTTTGGTCAGAGATGGATTCTCTGCACCAGGGGTACTCGAAGGGCGACGTTTGGGTGGCATCTTCCGATGGAAAAGCCCGAGGAAGATGCCGTACCTTTGGAAACGGTCAAAACCAGAGGATAGGGCACCAAAAGTGCTATGAATTGATTAAGAGGCCTCAGATGCGCAAATAGCGTCTCTCTAGTGACTTTTGTCCTCGAAAACAGGAGCCTGGTAGTTTCCCACAGATGAGACGTGCTGATCCTCGCCGCAATTATCTTCTCCACCAGCTCGTTTGACGCGCTTAGCGCCGATTTGTCGCGCGGCTCCAGGATTAACGATTTATCCGGCACTAGACCTCAAAGAGTTATCCTGTCGTCTGCATGCTTTGCATGTACGCAGCAACGTCAGAGTACCCAAGGTACATTAAAACCTTGAACCCCATGTTTGGCTTGGGTGATGTTTTTGTGATGTAGAGGAATCAAGACGCAACAGGCCCTTTACAAAAGTGTTTCAGGTTGGCGTCGTGGCTATGGCGGAGCTCAAGACTCTTCATTTGGCTCACCTACCTCCTTCGCTTGCAGTACACGTTGCCCTCTATCAAGATTTGAAGAATGCTGCTTTTCTACGCCAGCAGCTTCTCGCTGGGAACGCCGACTTCGAGTACGCACTCATCGATGCAAGTGTGGTAGGTGCATAATCAACAATGTACATCGAGATCATACATTTCGAAACTAACATTTGCAGATCATCTCCACTACGCATATTCTAGCCGCAGTCTTCAGAGCTGCAAGTGATCTCATGAATGATCGTCTCAAGTCACGCAATGTACATTCTGAGATCGTCTTTGCTTTGAGTCCGAACAACAACGTAAGTATAAATCTCGTAGGACATATCTCTTTACCCGTGACAATTTCGAAACTGGCTAAGCCCAATCCATGTAGATAGCAGAATCTTTCCGTAGATTCGGCATCGCAGATACCACCACCAATCTTCTAGTAATAAAGATCACAACTTCTGCAGAGATCACACATGAAAGTGTACAGCAGCACCTTGGCAGCTCAGTCGAAGGAAAGCCTATCGATTTTAGTGACCAGACGCTGGCCCAAATGACTGACCTGGTAAGGGTCAAAAAAATATACAAGTTATCTGCTCCTGCTGTAGCAAAGGGACGGCAAAATGCACGAGGCAATGCAGTAGTGGTTAATGGGAAAGCAGGGGCTATGGACCATGATAGGAAAGAAATCGAGGTCAATGTATTAGGGCTCATGGCATTAAGAGGAGCAACATAACAGGCTCAATTGTCTCTCTATGACCTGGAAGTTTGCTACCATATCATTGTCATTCGATTGTTCCAAATGACAGAACATTTATTATTTATGTCGCTCGCAGGTCATAGGTTGTAGGCAATTATGATAGACCTTGCGGAAATATCTTTCTTCTAGACGCTAACCAAGCGAAGCGCCATCCTATTCTGGTAGGTTTCAACCACACAGTGTAGAATAAGGCAAGAGCGAGTCACGACATCTGCATCGCGACCGCCTCGAAGTGCACGCGCTACGCTGCTAATATGCTCCTGCCCAAGTCGTGAAGACTACTGGGGGCCGTCATGGCCATCGCCAATGTTATAGTTCTCTCGTCCTCACCGTCACGCTCTCTCATCGCAACAACACCTCCTCCTGGCTCAATTGCTCTGATGTCCTCCTCACCGCGTCTGCCGTCGCCATCTCAATTACTGATACAGAAGAGACCAGGTCTTGTGTCTGGTAGCAGAGCGACACCCGTACCACCAGGGGCTCTTGCAGGCTTCGCGAGCGCCGCGAGTCCATTGCGAGCGGCAAGCCCAACGGGTCCAAACTACAATGCGGAGGCGTCAAGCAAGCTGAGGATAGGGGAGCGATTTCAGATTCAAAGTGGCGGCTGGGAGCGCGCACAATCAATGGATCATGAGACCGCCCAAGGCGCAACAAAGGCCAATATTAAGAAACCGAGAGGTCCACGGAAAAAGGCGCCTAGAGATGACCTGGAGGCTTCCATCATCTCAGTTTGCCCTGATACGGTTGGCGAACCCGAATTGTCCAAGACTGCGGTTGTCAAAAAGCCTCGGACCAGGAAGAGTAAGGGTGAATCTCAAACAACCATCAAGAAGGGCAAGGTGACGAAACCGGCGACCACTGGCGATTCGGTGCAGCCGGTGAAAGTAAAGAGTACGGCGAGGAAGAGGAACACGAAGACTGACTTAGAGAAGGATGGATCAGATGCAAAGGTTGGGGACGTTAGTCCCCCTCAGGACGTGTTTGCGCTGTGCTTGGATGAGGCAACGAGGAGGAGAAAGGACTGGACTCCACCAAAAGACACTATACATATGGCCACCGATGTTTCAGCGCTTACGAAGGTGCCGGTATTCCTGCACAATTCTGCGCCACCCACGATAGATGAAGAGCCGTCCAGAGAGCTTACCGGCCTCTTGAGCAATTACAGCTACGCTCATGGCCATGCGGATGCTGTTTCTAATTCTGCGCGCCTTCGTACCTCAGAAGGGGAAGCTCTGAGCAAGAAGCGAAGAATTGAGGTAAGTCCAAATTCTTTCTGAGTGCTGCCGCTTACTTACAATCATCAGCTCGTTGATACTATGTCTTGTGCTCCTCCACCACCTATTCCAGCCAGAAAAAGCAAACCGCCGAAAAAGAAACCCCAGACCATTACCGACAAAGCCACCGCCCCGTTCATAGCTGAGGATGCCGCGGCTGCTCCAACGTTATTTCAATACTTTCCTGGGTCTGCGCTCAATGCGGATGCTAGAAATCAAAACGCGGAACTTACCAATCAAGAACAGCCCTCGAAATCGGCACGCCGCAAACTGTCCGCCAAGACTCTATCAAAGGCGAAGGGTAAGACTACCGCATCCAAAAAGCAGACTCCCAAAACGCCCATCCTACTATCACCTGAATCGGCATTGAAAAACGCCAGTAATCAAGACCTCCTCTTTGGTACATCCAGTCAGCTCGCACGCGAAGAATCGCCAACTTTCATCAGAGAGTTGCAACAGGCTATTAAAGCGTCCGAAACAATGCAAGAGCCAACATCATTCGCCGACTCAGGATATGGTGCAGCTAGTGCGATGTCAGGCTCATCTACTGGATCTGGAATATCACTACATGTTGCATCCAGAAACCTTTGGTCGGTGGCGGCTAGAGATACACTAGGGTCGCTGCTCGAGGCTGAGATAGTCAATCTTGTGGATGTGGGAGAAGCGACAGTGCCACTAGCAGCAGACATTCGTCATCCGGAGATGAGAACAACGGTCGAAGAGGAGCGCAATCCCGCCTCCAACGCTCCGAGGCCGGAGCTCGAGAACTTTGCTGGTCTACCCAATGGAGCCGAGTTGCAGAAGCAGGAGAATCGATCCATCGTGGTCCCTAGCTTGTGCTTGCAGCCCTCCATACCCAAGTCAGTTGCCGAAGCCGCTCTCCGCCAGCGACCCCGAAGTCGATCTCCTGTAAAGAAAAGCTCAAAGTCAAAGGTCCAGAAAAGCGATCTGACCCAGAAGCCAGATTTCCAAGGGTTTACAACAAGCAAGCTTGCCAAAGAAATTGCGTCCTATGGGTTCAAGCCGATCAAAAATAGGGAGCAAATGATCACATTGCTTGAAAAATGCTGGGAGGGCAAAACACGGATGGCTTTGCAGTCACTACCGCCAAATGTCAACGTACCAAGCATGGGACCTGCCGGTGCCGATGCAGCACCTGTCAAGGCTCCTAGTCCTCCTAAGGAAAAAGGCAGACCAGCGGCTGTCAAAGCGATACCTAACGACATCACCAACGGTGAAGCTCCGCCGCCTAAACCCCGTGGTCGGCCGAGGAAAACCACCGCTACATCTATAGCCGCCGATCCACTCCAAAAAGCCGCGCCGAAAAAGCCCACCCCAGCCGCAGACGCCGGCCCGCCCCGTCCCCGCACGCCCACCAAAGCACAACGCAAAGCCCTAACCGCACCAACCGACGAAATCTCCGACTCCGACTCCCCCCCTACCCCATCCCCCCCGCGCCGTCGCACCTCCCCCACAACCCCCAAACCCCTCCCCCTCAGTCCCCACCTCTCACAATCAACCCCCCACCTCACCCCGCACACCGCTCTCCTCAACCTCTTCTACAAAATCACCGAAGCCATCACCACATTCCCCCCTACCCACGACCCGAAAAACCTGACTTGGAACGAGAAAATCCTCATGTTCGATCCCGTTGTGCTGGAGGATTTGGCCGCGTGGTTGAATACGGAGGGGTTGGGACGGGTGGGTGTGGATGAGGAGGTTGGCGCGGGGGTGGTGAGGGAGTGGTGTGAGGGGAGGGGGGTTTGTTGTTTGTGGAGGGAGAATTTGAGGGGGGGGGTGAGGGCGAGGTTTTGATAGTAGGAGTTTGGGGGGAGAGGGGAAGCGGGAGTTGCGGGGTGGGGAAGGGAAGGGAAGGGCGGGGTGGGGGCTTGGTTATAGAAGGTTCTGTGGGGCGGTAGGTATACCCGGCGGATTGGATTCCTATTCGCAGGCGTTATGCGAGTGGAGGATGTGCTCTCTACTCGGACACTTTTTTTCGGGGTTGAGGGTGATCAGAGGTCGTGTCTCTTATGTTGAACACTGGGCATTTGAACACGGGCATATGAACGAATCAACGAGCGATTCCTTGTTGGGTAGAGAATATGCTTGCAAGGCCCGTAAGTGGAAGGCTATATGGGGTCATCCACAAGCACGCAGTTGTACATGGAAACCAGCAGCGGTTGCATCTAGACAAGTGATTCTAACGTTTGCAGGCTAAATTAAGGAAGCATGACCATTACAACCACTTGATTACCCCGTCAGAACAAGCAGGCACGCCGTACCAATCTCCGTTGTAGAAATCAAAACCACCCTCCACCCTCACAGTGTGCCCCTCGGCCGCATCCAGACGACCGCATCTACCAGCCATACCTGGCCCTGATTCGGATCTCTCTAGCAACCTGCCTCCGATGTATCGCATCCTCCACCTCCGCCATATAAGCTTGCCTATCCATATCGATCTCCTGAGCGCGGCGAATCGCAAACTCCTTCGACTCCTGCCAGTCCTCCCACGCAGCCCTCTTATCCGGGTACATATCGAGCAGTTTGTGGAAACTCGGTTCCTTCGTTGTGTTATCCCAGACGATCTTTTCGCGCCCGCACCAGCTCTCGATTTGGAAGGGGGTGACTTGAAAGATTTTGATCAGGCCGTGGAACTCGTGTGGGTGGATCTCGTTGGGCATCATCGGTTCGTAGCGGGATACTGTTACCGTTTCGCGCTCATCGTCGCCCCGGTTGCCCTTGCGTGTTACGAGAGCACGGGAGCCGCCGGCTCTGCCGCCACGACTTGGGGGCTCATCGTCGTCGTAGTCTTCCTCGCCCCTGTTGCTCTTGTTGCGCACGACCAGAGCACGAGAGGTGCCGGCTTTACCACCTCGACTTGGGGGTTCGTCCTCTTCGGATTCGTAACGGCGACGGCCGCCACGACTACTTTTGGCTGCGCCTCTAGTGCTTGCACGGGGCTCCTCGTCGTCCTCATCATCCGTGTGGTTGCGCCGCACTGACTCACGAGTAGAGTGGCCGCCACGGCTGGGCGCTTTACTCTGGTATCCTGGGGGCCCGTCGTCAGCATCGTCGAAGTCATCGGCAGCGCGCCTTGACATCTTGCCACGGGAGGTCATTGTTGAATACTATGTATAATATGCTCTACTAGCTGAGAGTGTAGATATGGTATGGAGATAGGTAGTGTGCTGTGCTTTGGAGCTGTTTTGGTGAGGTGCGATCTTTGATGTTCGATGTTTGAGGATGTGGTAGAAAAAGGAGTAAGTACAGCCATAGGCGAAGGATATATAGGCCCCCATGTAGTGGTGAAGAGCGAGTATGTGTCACACTGGGTGACGGAGATTTGCGAGGACATATGACGGCTTATAGCGATAGTGAAGCAGACTATACTCAATGAGTCGGACCCAGCAGAGAATTCACTAAGACAACGGTCAGCGTGTTGGAAACCCGCCACTTAGTAGTAGTTTCATAGTGAAAGCGAGCATACCGGAGGCTCTCCATCAGCCAAGATGTTGCCGGAAGGCTGAACTCAGATCTTTCCAATACCGGACTGAACAAGGGATGTGAAGAAAACGTGAGACTCCTGAGTGAAAGTAATGAATTGTCATCCGTGGAATAGCCCCGGCAAAATCTGGTCTTCGCACGTTGATGTGCTGAGAGCCGCACTAGACTCCCGTTGCAGCAAAGACTGGCACCGGTTACCGCCGTCTAATTTTGATACAGTAACTGCAAAGATACATATGGAAGAGGCATCTTCTGCTTTTGCACATGGACTTCTGTTTATGACCGATTCACGATTCCAGAGCTTTTCGCGAACGATGCCTTCCTAGGATAAAGTCGACATAAGCAAGGCGGCGTCCTTTAGCCAAGCTGAGTGCATCTTGCACAAGCCCAAAAGCCAGGCCAGATATCAAGCCCACCTTGGCAGTTCTCGCCGCAGTGATAAGAGGGAACCGGCCTAGTAACAGAACGATCAGCGTCGGGAATAGACACATGTGAGTTCTGCGCCAGACTTACTCCAGGCACTGAACCCCCCAGCAACACTCAACCCCGCTATCATCGTCGAGAAGAAATCTCTGCGTCCACCTCTTAACTCATCCACCGCTTCCTCCACCATAAAGAACCCTCCGGCCCAGAACGCCACCTTCCCGCCCATTTTGAGGCCTTCTTTTACTCCGCCAAGCGCCATGTGGTAGTTCTTGCTCTTGTGATACAGGTACCATCCAGTTGAGCTGGTCGGTAGTCGATGGGAATTTTCTGCCCGGAAGCGAAAGCCAGCCATCTGGGCGCCGTGTGAGAGCCCGAGGAACGCACCGGCGACGAAGCCAGCTGTAGTTGCTGCGGGAAGGCGGACGACGAAGGGAAATGAGAGGCGAGGTGCTGCTGTGGGCGCTGATAGTGGTGGAGGAGCGTCGGGGTCGTTGGCGATGGCGGAAGAGATGGATTCAGCCATGGCGTTATGAGATGTGGCGTGGAAACAGCAACTCAATGGCCTTAAGCCCTAAGGTTGTGTTGGTATTAATACAGCCTACGAATCGAGGCAGTCCAGTTAGAGCTCATGTTTTCAGGTTGTCGATGGCTTGTCCTGTTGTTTGGGCGGAGAGACCGAGCAATTGATCTACCTTGAAAGCTTGACGCCAATATTCATTAGTCAAAGTAGATAGCAACCCGATACAAAGAGTGTTTATCGTGTGTCTCGTCCAAAAGCTTTCAGATCCTATCTCGTAACGCCGGCTTGATTGACTCGCCCTATAGGGCATCTCATTACGGCAAGTCAGAACCACCACTTGCACATATCACGACTTCAACTTCTGAAAGGGCAGTCGTCCTTCAAAACATCAAAGATCCCACAATGGTAAGTTCCCGGCGACCCAAGCTATCCTTGTCATATGAAGTTGCACATCCAGTGCTTCATGCAGACGGTCTAGCACATTCCTTTGTCTATTCGAAAAGTCAAGGCAGCAGTTGCTGACACAAGATTATCTGCAGCCATTGCCAGATCCAGATCCACAGAAGTGGACATTAAGGTTCAAGCAGCACAAAACAACAATACTTCTGTTTGTGGATCAAGCACAATCCTTCGTTTCAATCAAAAAAGATCTCCTGGAAGCAATCACGAAGACCGGACGTACAGAACTCAACGGTCAAACCCTACCCACAGACCCTGAAGACGTGATTCTTGGGGTACCGGTAGAGAAGAACGATCTAAGCAAAGGCTGGGTACGATTGGATATCCCAGAGACGGAAGTTCAGGTTAATGGCGATTCGAAAAAGATTGGAGGGAAGAAGAGCGTGCTGAATTCGAGTCCTTTAGGAGCTGGACTGAAGGATGGGGCAATGCTGGCGTTTAGATTTAAGGGGGAGGGAGCGACGGTGGATGAGGATGGTTTGGATATAGAAGATGACGAGTGGGATGTCTTGATACCAAGCTACGAGGAGGAATATGGGAGCCAGTCATAAATGAGAGCTACTTCCCAAGTTATGATATCGCTTCATGCATGGCGTTGGGGTTTCGGCATGATCAGCGTCTTGCTGGGGGAAAATGGACACGAGCCGTGTCCCATAAATCAAGCGATGCTCTTGGCCTAGCATCCTTCAAGTTCGACTCCCAATTAGTGTTGCTATATCAGAAGGTTAAGAAATCCGAAATAGGTTTCGAATTCTTCATTAGTGATGTTCCGTACGCCTCGTGAATGTATTCTTCTACGACATGCTTCTGAGATGGATCCGCCTTGATGTAAATATCCACACGCTTCTGAGTCCGTCAATCCAAGCTAGCTATCGCTCACCTAACGCCACGGCAACAGCCATAATTTCCATGCCCTTTCGTTCCAAAGGCATCATTCTGGTATTTCCAGATAGTAGCGACGGCCATGAGCGGACCCGGGCCATAAAGGGGCACCCGACTCCACACTCCTTCGTTTCAAGTTGAACGCAATCTCCATCACAAACTCATCAGGAACCGCGTGCTTTGGGATCTCGAGCCTCTTGTTGCAACAGTAGAGGTCTACTAGGAATCGGCGTAATGGTGACGACCCTGGGGTGTTTTCGTATGCGACGCACACCGCAGCCGCATCTGGAAGACTGAGCTCCTGGTTCCACCCAGTCCCTGCTTCGTGTACCATAACATTCATGACGTAGTTGCTAAACTTTGGGGCACCAAGTTTATCCGCAAGCACATATGTGTCGAAGAAGCACTCCCAGTCTGGATAGCCGGAATCAGTCGTTGGTTTTTCGAAGTTGCGGGTATAAAGCCATTGCATGAAGTTATCAAAGGTCTCAGGCTCATCGTCCGGAAGCTTGATCTCATTGCTCACGGCTTCCCGAAAACCTCCCTTGCACGCTGCTTTGAAAAAAGATGAATCACGGCAGACAAGGTTCTTGTGGACCATGAATCGCTTCGAAAGGTGGCCAACATAAACGACGAGGGAATCAGTGTAAAGGAACCTATCACGACTTAGCTGTCTTGCTAGGTATGTCACCCAAGCTTAGAAGATCTTACTTTGACCGAAGGTCTGAGGTCGGGAGGCTATGATTCTCTGGTCTTTTTGGGCCCGCCACAGGCACCACAGGCATGACCAGGGGGTCGCTGAACCGGATGTAAAGTCAGTTGTTATACATCATGTCGGAATTCGGCGGCTATGCTCACCCAGTGTTGCCATGTCTGTAACGAGATTGCTCTTCGCATGGAGCGTAGTAAGCAGCCCTACGATACTCCAGTTCGCGTTGGTTCTGATCGTAGTTGGAATTATCTTGGAGGCGTTGTCTGAACATCTTGGCTTAAGAACGTTGGATGTTGCGAGCGTTTAGAGTACTGCGTCGCGCTGTCTTTATCGAGCCTCACCTGTCTACCTTGGTCGAAGTGTCACGTCAAATGCCAGGTAAAGACCTAGACAGAACACGCTCGCTTGACACAAGGCGTAGAAAATGCCAACAAACTAGGCGCGAGTGAATGGCAAAGAAGAAAGCAGAGGTTCTCTATACAAGAGATGATCACAGATACTAAGTTCTTCCTTGTGGTCTGGAAGGGCCTCAAGGCTGTCTGGTTAAGGATTTGCGACAGTGATGCTCAATTTCTCGACATCAAGAGAGTACTTCCAAGGCACAACATAAAGCACATACGTTTAGTGAAGGTTTGCCAGACGAAACCAGGAGACGCTCGGAGAGCCACGAAAAAAAACAGGCTTTGATGGAAATGTTGCTTCGTGTGTACTGGCAGCAAGACGGATAGTGCGGGAAGACACTGTTAGGCTGATTATCAGGATGGAGTTCTGTCTTTACACAGCGTAAAATGTTCCTGCTTGGAGGGAGTCATCGTCAGCCTCGCGGGCAGACCACAGAATCCGCTTCCCAGGGCGCCCTATCAGGTCCTCGGGGGTTCGCCCGGTCGGCAAAGGCAAAGTAAAGTGTATCAAATTGGACCAGAAGCAGGATTTCTGTGATTTCCGTGGGTTCTGTGCAAACTTGTAGTACAGCAGCCGCTACCCTTCATAGATGTTTCTCAGGCGCGCCCTGTGCTGCAAAAGACCTACGACATCTGCCTCGATCTCCCAGCTAAGAACCTACTCGAAGTAAGTCGAGGAAGAGTAACATAGCGAGCATCGCTGGACGCTTGGAGTCTCGCTAAATCCCGCCGCGGGTGTTGCCGGGGTGATGATTACCGGGACGTCAACATCGAGTATCATCAAATTGTAGATGCTATCGCGACTACCCTGCACTTCCGAGATTTAATACTTCGCGGCACTTGCTCATGCTCGAAGACGTGTCAATCCACTGCGCAATCCTGTGCCCTATGTTGGAAACATTTTAGATCCTACAAGAGGGGGAATTCAGAAGCACTTTGGTCGGCTTCCACGACTGGCATCTCGCATCATCGAAATTCTTATCGCATCATGGCCGCATCAGACGGAGCCTCCAGTATTAGTGTAGTCGTACGACTACGTCCCTTCACTGTTAGAGTGAGTTGCCACGTACTCTACCTGATTCAGGTATATTGCTAAAGTAAGATCAGGAAGCCGCACAGCTCACTCAGATTCCGGATGGACCGCTTTTCCTCGGCGATGGCTCGCTCGCGGCCGTGCCAACTCCAAAGCTGTCGCAGAAGGGTATCAGGCCTGTCATAAAGGTGGTGGATGATAAATGCCTGTAATGCGCTCCTCGCCTTCTTCCAAATATGACGCGAGACCTGACAAAACACAGCGTTTTCGACCCGCCCGAGGACAACCCCGTACACCGCTTTTCGAGGAATATGATGCCCATGGGCAAGCGTGTCAAAGATCAGACGTTTGGCTTCGATCGGGTCTTTGATGAAAACACAACCCAAGGAGACGTGTATGAGGCTACGACCAAGAACCTGCTGGACAGTGTGCTGGATGGCTATAACGCAACTGTCTTCGCGTATGGCGCAACGGGATGCGGTAAGACGCATACTATTACTGGAACAGTCCAACAGCCGGGAGTCATCTTCTTGACGATGCAAGAGCTATTCGAGCGGATATCCGAGCGGACAGAAGAAAAAGTGACCGAAGTATCTCTTTCGTACTTGGAGATCTACAACGAGACTATTCGAGACCTCCTGGTACCCGGGGGAAGCAAGGCGGGCTTGATGCTACGGGAGGACGCCAACCAGGCTGTGTCCGTGGCAGGATTATCTAGCCACCATCCCCAGAATGTCGAAGAAGTCATGGATATGATTATGAGGGGAAACGAGTACCGAACCATGTCGCCAACCGAAGCAAATGCTACCTCCTCACGATCACATGCTGTTCTTCAGATCAACGTCTCGCAGAAAGATCGAAATGCTGACATTAACGAGCCCCACACGATGGCGACCCTGAGTATTATTGATCTGGCGGGGAGCGAGCGAGCAAGCGCAACAAAAAATAGGGGCGAGAGATTGATCGAAGGCGCCAACATTAACAAATCGTTGTTGGCATTGGGAAGCTGCATCAATGCACTTTGCGACCCGAGGAAGAGAAACCACGTGCCTTATCGCAATTCAAAGTTGACCCGACTTCTGAAATTTTCCTTGGGCGGGAACTGCAAGACTGTGATGATTGTTTGTGTGAGCCCCTCGAGCCAGCACTTTGACGAAACGCAAAACACTCTAAGATATGCAAATCGTGCAAAGAACATCCAAACCAAGGTTACGAGAAATGTTTACAATGTCAATCGCCATGTGAAAGATTTCTTGGTGAAGATCGACGAGCAGTTGGCTCTGATCAACGAGCTAAAGCGTCAACAGAAGGACTATGAGGGTCAAGCATTCGCCAAGTTCCGGAAACAAAACGAGAAGCGCGAGATTATTGCAAGAGAAGGTGTTGCCAGGATCCGGAATGCTTACGACCACTCGGCAACAGAACGTTTGGAGAAAGCGAGCAATATGAAGAAACTTCGTCAGATTGAGCGAAGAATTGCCATGATCTCCTCGTGGATTGCAGCATTTGATGATGTATGTGATGCCGAAGAAAACGAACAGACGTTCCGAAATCTTGCCGCCATGCGCAAAACGGCCCAAGGGATATTAGTCGAGCTCGAGGGCAGCAGACATCATTATCATCAAAGGCTCGCTAAGAGCAATTGGGAGCGTGCGATTGAATCAGCGTTACAGAATGGGCTCAGGCAACTGAAGGACGCTGATGGAGGTGGTGATGGACTCGATGCTGCTAACCTGACGCGCGAAGCAGAGCTTCTTAAAGCAAACGCAGACCGGGAAGCCTTACTGGCAGTAGCAGAGCAGGAGAAAGGTAGCGATGCGGCTGTTGTACAAGTTTTGCTCCAGGCACACTTCGAAACAATGGCGGCAGTCCATAATATCCTGAGCATGGGCGAACAAGAAGCGGTTGAGGCTGCCAAAAGCATTCTTAGCAGGATATTGAATTCATGCACAAAAGCGACGTCTCACATCATCAAACCGGACGGCAGCATGGTGCCAGTCGAGCTGTTCCCGCCAACACGTTCAGGAACGCCAAAGCGTAAGAAGCAGGCAGGACTATTAGGAGGAACGCCGCTCAAGTCTGCAACGGCTGCAGTCCTCGCAGCAGCACCTCACTTGACGTTGTCTCCTGTTCGAGCTTCACCGAAGCGAAGAAAAGCAGTAGCACCTAGGAAGGGTGTCTCTTTCACTCCGAAGAACAAGTCTCCCGGCAAGGGTCTACGGAGGGGTGTCCGATGGAGGGATGACACCGAAGATGGGACTTTGGCAGAGTTTGAGAAGACGCCGCAAAGGCTCGACTCGACCCCGGAAGTTTCCACTATCGAACCAACTGAATTGCTGCCTCCCACGGTTCCGGTGGCTGTAGCCTTGACACAACCCGCGAATGACGTTTCCATCGGCTCGTCGCCAATTCCTCCGCCTCCAGAGCCTTCGATAGACGTCAAACCGAAAAACAATCGGTTCAAGACTGGCTTCCTAGCAAAGAAAACCGATGGATCCCCACTGCCACCAACAATCACTAGCTTCTCATCCGACTCAGATCACTCGCCGTTGCGAGACATTGAGCCAAGCACAGCGGGTAATCGGTCATCTTTGCAGTACGTCCAGAATGTATCGAGTAACATAACACCGAACGACAGTGGCAACAACTCGGGCTCCGACGTTGAGGACCGTTGGAAACCCGACAGAATTGATGCGATGAAGGTTAGAAATGCTATCAAACGAGCCTCATCCGTGGCGCCGGTATCGGCACATCTTGCGGCTCGGACTCAGCGAAGGCGAAGCCCTAACGCTACCAGTGCGGGGAGCCCGCCGAACGAGAACGCAATGTTTACAGCCTCCCACGCGCGGAGGATGGTCAAGAGCGAGAAGGAGAACGAGTGGAAAAGCAGCGTGCTCAGCCCGCGCACAGCTCCTGTTGTCAAGAATGCAGGACAGCGACGGACTACGCTCAGTGGAGGCGGACCGAAGGAGAGCAGCAATATGGGGAGAGAAGCGGTACGGCTAAGCACGGCGATTACGGGAAGTGGCGGTTCCAGGCCAAGTCTCATGGTTGGAGGCAAAGGGTGTTGGAGATGAGTAAACCTAGAAACACACGGTTTTCTTTTTCTGTGTTTTTATTACTTTTCACAGCATTGTTATAAATGGCGTCTTCGAGGTTGGTGCCGAGGTTGGAATGCACCTGGATCAGTCATCACGGCGGCGGCGCAGCTCTGCATCAAACATGTCGAAGCAAAAGTGGCGTACTGGTGTACTGCCAACGGCCTTTAGGGCTCAATGATCAGTCATTTCTTGGTTGTCAAATACTTCCAGGGCCACTGTATCAGTACCAGAAATACAATCGTTCTTCTTGCACCCAAATCTGCTGTGCACTGTCACCGGTGATAAGGCTGAGATCTCCATTCCGCGTCGCCAATTTGTCATGACATCGATGACGCAACTAGCGTTTCTTCGATGGCAAATGGAACATTCAACAGCGGCAACAATACAAATGCACTTCGGTACTACCATTGTATATATTGCCACAACAACCCCCCTTCGTCTCCCATAATCCCTCTATTAAGACGTCACTCAAACACTCAAACTGAAGCTCTCACCAACCCTCCTCATCCTCTCAATCCTCGCCGTCCTCATGGCCTCCTCAATGCCCAACTTCGTCACTCGCCTCTTCCGCCCCTTCACCTCCACCACCCGCCTCGGTCTCAACCCCGACGGCCCCGCCCAGAACTTCCCTCCCAATGCGCAAAAATGCACAGTCGCCGCCGGCTGCTTCTGGGGCGTCGAACATCTCTACCGCAAGCACTTTGACGGCAAGGGGTTACTCGATGCGCGAGTCGGGTATATTGGCGGCGATACCAAAAACCCCAGTTACAGAGCCGTGTGCAGTGGGAGGACTGGCCGTAAGTGATTCCCATAATTCCAATGCCCTCCTCCTAGCTACATATGCCGGACAGTGGCGCATCTACATTCGTTTCTTTCGCTGACGAACCACCCCAGACGCGGAATCCCTCCAAATCACATTCGACCCCTCCCTCCTCTCCTACACCACCCTCCTCGAATTCTTCTACAGAATGCACGACCCCACCACCAAAAACCGCCAGGGCGCCGACACCGGCACGCAGTACCGCAGCGCCATCTTCTACCACGACGACGAGCAGGAGAAGATTGCGCGCGATGTGACGGACAGGGCGCAGAAGCAGTGGTGGAAGAGCAGTAAGATCACGACGGAGATTTTGAAGGCGGATCCGGTCAAGGATTGGTATGATGCCGAGAGTTATCATCAGCTTTACTTGGAGAATAATCCGGGCGGTTATGAGTGTCCGGCGCATTATGTTCGGTCGTTTCCGCCTTTGACGGAGTAAAGGGGGTGGATTGTGGGGATGGTGGGTCTAGGACTTTGGAGGGGTGGATTTACTTAAGGGGGTCGGGATGTACATATAATGAATGAATGTTGCAAGAAGGAATTTCTTGTCTGTGATCTTCTGGATATTCTCTGGTGGGCTAGGTTAGCAGTTTTTTGGCTAAGATTGCTACGACATGATGAATATCGGTAGACCAGTGATATAGTGATCAGGACGCTACAAGTAACCCACCATCTTCTAGTCCCGGGACTGCCATAATCCTCGGACACCGGTGGATTGAAGAAGGGTGAGAAAGTGGGATCTTTTACGCCTAAATGTACCATCAATTTCAGCTACCCGTTTCTAAACAGGTACGGAAGCTCCTGCACCATCCATATCACAGGCGTAGCCTCTATCATTTTCCAGATTCTGGTGACAAACAGTTCACCATACTACCACATCGTTCATCTCAAAAAGTGCTTTGCCTTTGCTTGTACACACAACATCCATCAACCCAAACGGTATTTCCCAAATCAGCGCAGTCCCTCCTATCCAAACACCTGCCATAGGTCCAACTGATATCGTCCCAGCGTGTCCCTCGCAAGCCATTCTGACTTCTCCGTGAACATCTCTTCGTCAGCCTCATGATCATACATTAACATTAACCAGTCTGTTTCAATTTACATGCCGGACAGTACCACCCAACGTGCTCGGCTGCGATGACGATTGTGATTTTGCTGCAAGGGGCGACTTTGCCGATTGCCTTGTACCCGTATACCTGAGGGGTACTCTGTAATGGCTCTGTGGGCAGAGATAACTCTGTGCCGAACCCATTTGGAACTCCGTGAAAGTCAACCTTCGAGGTCTTAAACGATGGTGCTGTCAGAGATGCAGGGTTCGGTTCGCTGCGGGCCCTCGTTCTACCCACGAAATAGTGACTACTAGACGTGAGAGAAGGAGGTTGTCGGTGCAAACTTTCAGCACTTCTGGGCATGGTAGAAGAAACTTCCTTACGTTTCCGCCTCCAGCCCTTCTTCTTTTGGTGCCTTCTTCCCTGGTTATCGGAGTTGCACCTGGAGAGCGGTATCTGGTGCTCCGGAATAGGTTGTTCTTGCACGATGCGATGGCGCGACCCTGCTGCTCCTTCTTCAATTCCAGCCCGTATCTTCAAGGGAGTCGCAAAACCTTGTCCCGCGGCAGCCGCAATGTCTAAGTTAGGCTCAGCCATTTCACCCATTAGTGCGCCCTTCGCGCCTTGGATGGGATGCTCGGGCGTTTGAGGAGCAGAAATGAAAGCAGCGCTACTCGATGATGGCGTAGTTGGCGTGCGCGGCACAGCAGGCAGACTTAAGCTCGCCACCTCAGCGTACGACGGCTTTTTCGGGGGATCAGAACACGCCGCCACTGTTGTACGAGGGATAAAGGTTGCTGAAGATGCTGACAACAGGCTGGGCGTTCGCGAGGATCGTGAGGGTGCAGAAAGCAAATGCTTTTCGTGCTGGGTGGCTTCCACGAGCCGCTCAGGCGCGTGGACGGGGTCTGAAAGTTTGACTGTTTGAGCTCTATTACCAGAGGCCCTCGTGGCCCTTTTTCTACTGGCTGTGACAGTCTGCGATCCTTTGATCATGCTGATGCTTGCCGAATTCGCCGCACCCTGGAATTTGTTGATAGGACCGTAAGCACGGGTCGGACTTTCAGGTGACCGCACCGAAGGCTGTAGGTTACTTAAAGAGTTATCCGAATTCGGTGTAGTTACCGGAGAGCTGCTTGGTGGAGCGGTTTGCCATTCGATCGGCAGCAATGCTCTTTTTGGACTGACAGGCTTATAAGCGCAAAGGGAAGATATCGGTACACGTTCAGACTTCGTGCGGTCTGAGACATTTTTTGAATCTATTTGTTGACTCGGTTCTGTTGTAAGATTGGCACTGTTTCTAGGTACTGAACCCGAGCCTTGCAGTCCTGTAGGCGTATCTAGTGATCTCTTTTCGGATGGGGAGGCTATAGTCGCCTTAAGACGTTCGGCCCACGTCATGCTGGGTTTTGCGGATTCAGAGGTATACTGACTAGTCTTTAGAGGTTCCGCACCCGTATATACACAATGCTTATGTGCATTAGGGAGTAGGGGAAAGTCATCGTCATTCTCTCGATTTCGGGAGATAGGAGAGTTAGTTCTTGAAGACATAGGCACATCGCTCGCTCCGGCTATTTGGTTTCCGTTTTTAGGCGGCACTGCCACGTACTGAGAAGACTCTCCAGAAATGGAAGATTCCGGCCTCCAATTGTGCCCAGTCTTAGGCTCAGGGACCGGCGGCTGAGATCGCCAGCGCCTGTGGGAGTCGTCGTATTCCTCCAGTTGCGCCACCACATCGCCGTCAAACCACTTGGATCCCAAGGCTATATGGTCAGCGGCGCTGATAGTGCTGGGCGCATCGGCAGTTACTAGATCTTCTGTCTCCGCATCCCTGACATTGCCAAAGTCTACACCGCTAGACAATGTCGAAAAGCTTCCATTGTTGACATTACTCGGGAATAATGTAATGTCAGAATCGTACAACAGCTTCTGATTCAAGTATCGGCTTTCAGCCCCCTCACACCATGTCCATATCTCTGACGTTCCCAATACATCGAAGCTCCCCCGATTGGGGTGGTTGGGTTTCTGAGGCACTGATAATGACCGCAGCGGCGAAGGCGATATCTGCAAAAGTGCATGCTCATCTGCTATCTCTTGACTGTATCCCGCGAGGCAAGTTGTGACGTACGAACTGAGAGGTAGTGTGTAGAATCCGTCAGGAGGTCCAAAATCATTCTTAGTCGTGATTTCATTGTGCCTGGCAGTAGTTGGGATACGCTGTTGTCGTCGGGCGGAAGCGTCGAAATTGTGCATTGAGGTACAGACAGTACAGGACTATGATGGCACCCAGATCAGCATTCACCAATGGAACGGGCTGCATAGTCTTACCTCTGCACTTGAGCAGCTGCTCAATAGCGTCAAGGTTTGGTGTCTACAAAGAGAAAAGTACTCGTACGTAAAGCAGCACATCTTCTATGGCAGGAACTCGAAGTTTCCTTCATTCCTCACATATGCAGCGACATGGAGTGAAAGTCATTAATGACGAGGAAGGTGTTACTGAACGAAGAAAACACAGACGCGGTCTTTTGTGTCTTCTTGATTCATCGATGGAAGGAACGGGGAAGAAGAGCATTACAGTGCACACAACCTCTCGCGCTTAGCGTATCATTGTTGGAGCGGAACATGGAACCCTCACATTCGAGGTCTAATCTTTGCTTAGCTTCAATTGCAGCACAGTATCACCATCACACGACTTTCGCATTCTTCTGAAATCTTCTTCCTGCATTGAAACGATCACTCGAATCGAAAGTCCACGAGAACTGGCATAGGCTAACTGCCGGTGGAGGCACATCGAGCTCCTTGAAGCTGGTGGCTGCTCTTAATGCTTTTTCAATTTCTATAGCAGTCTCACACAGCACTAATTGTATTGCGACAATCTGACATGGACTCAAATTGGGGAAAGCGGTGAACGATCGCAGACGCGAATGACACTATCCATGTAACCTTGTCGCTGAGGATGAGTGTACGTGGAATGGCTGGACGGAAGAGATGTTCGATGCTTGAGACCGCAGCAACTGTATCCTGCTTACTGCCGGTCAGTAAGGCCTACAGCATTGGAGGATATCATATCATGGCTAGGTGTGGCACTGAGTGGATGCAACATTATCAGAATTTTCGTTTCTTCTTTGTCGAGACTTTAGCCTTCTGCTCCAGTTGTCGTTTCAATAACTCTCTTTTCTTATCCGCTCTTTCCTGAGAACTCTCCCTTGGAGATATTGGGGCCTCGGGCACGATCGGGGTCAATCCAACAGGACTTCCCAAATTCCGGAATATAGCTGAATCAAGCGCGCCCTCGTTGCCGATGCCCCGGCCACTAATCCTGATCAGCCTAAATTTATGCATGAGACGTTTCTACTGACCGTTCTCGAGGAAGGATAGGCTTTTTCTCCCCACCGTCAGCTAGTCGGTCTCTCGCCTGGCTCCCTTTGTTTCGACCACCGATGAAACCAAGCTTGCTTTTAGCCTTCATGGGGCTGTTGGGGTAAATGAGATCCTGCTCTACAGAAGATTGGGATCCGCCGGCGGTGTTAGCCTCGGGACCAGCATACAGCTTGCCTGCAGGCGACGGTGACTTGACAGAAAAGGTTCCTTTCAATGAGCTTGGCTTGCGATGCATACCTCCGACTAGTCCGAGCTTCTTTGGACTTGCAATTGAAGGCTTTGACCTCGGTGGTGAATCTGCCTGAGCGGTGGCGCCGTACGCATCACTGGGACTCTCCCTTTGCGCCATCACGTTTGAGTGATGAACTTGGACCTCTTGATTTTCGTCGTTATCGGTGGTGGCGTTGCTGTCTCCTGGCGGCTCCGGGCTTGACTGGGCTCTCCTTTGATACGCACTAATAGGGCTTACGACTTTTGCTCTAGACGAGTCGCCGTCCTTTATGCGATTTGGAGTAGCTTGACGCTGGATTATATCAACACGGATCTAGTAGCTTACTGGAGCGAAACCAACTTACCTGAAACCCGGTATTGTCTAGACTACTTCTGGAAGATGTGGGCGAGCTTGTCGAATTGGCTTGGAACGGCGAGACCGTAGGTGCCTGGTCAACAGGTATTCGTCCATTCTTTAGATGCTCCCACCACTTGATATTCCCTTGCTCGGTGTTGGTTTCTAGAGATTCTGACTTATTGTTGCTGAAGACGCTTTGAACAAGTTCTGAGATCTTGGTTGGAGGGCTAAAAGATGCACGAAGGTCGTCGCGCCACTTCGATTCGTCAAATTCCCCAAGACCTTTTACCGTCCTCGCTACTACCTCTCTACTGTAGGCATTTTTAGTCGGTCTTAAGCCTGCCGCACCCGGAAATACCGCCGACATTTCGATTCCGGTTGACTGCAATTTGTCAACTAATCTGCTGATGACATGATCTTTCTCTTTGAGTGATTCTAGAAGAGATCTAGTTTCGCCAATAACGAGTACCTGTTGACGCAAGCATGGAAGGAGAAGTTCAGTAGTGAGCAGCGCCGGAGGTGCAGGGACAAGATACGACCGCCATTCAAATGAACGAAGAGGCGCTGGAAGTGAAGCGGAGATATCTAGAAACAGATCCTTATCGTCTCCACTCCAAGACAGTACCAAGTTGCTTTCATGCTGTCCCGCAAACGCCCCTTGAATTTTCTGTAGCAGCAAGTTCAGCTGGTCAGTACCTTCGCTGGGATCAATGCTGGTCTCTGCATCTAAAGCCCTCCGAATGATTTCTCTCCGGTCTAAAGTCTCTGACCAAACCTGGGACAAGTCTGTAAGGAAGATACTATAGGAAGTAGCGGTAAAGCTATATTTGATCAGAAGTGGAGCATCAGTGCCGACATTTGACACCGCAGCTAAAGGTTTCCAAGCCCCTGAAGCCATGGCATGTGTATCTAACGGAATAATGGCAGCAAGACCTCTAAGCAAGTCGTTACTTCGCACTCCAGGGGCAACATTATCTCGCGACGTTGGTGGGTGCCTTGGGTGTTTTAGGTTAGAGCCGACTGGGTTCCAGATTGAGGTAGTGTCCGCAGAGCCGCTAGCGCCGTCTGGAATAATGTAGGTGGTACAACGTCCCAGTGTACGAGCTAATACAGCATTACCACTCACTTCACGAACACGCCAGGGCCCCCTAGCGGCTCCCAACGGTCCAGGATGGATAACTTAGGTGCCTTATCGACAGACAAGAACCGCAAAAGAACACGGTCTCAGTCACAGTCTCCTCCAAGGGCTCGTTCCGTCAAAGCTCTCCGACCAGACGATCCGTCAAATGATGGCTTATCCGACCGGAGGAAGCAAGAGAGCTTTGCAAGAGAGCAAACACGACTGAACCAAATACAGGAGGCGGAACAGATGCGGCAGTGGGTTTCACAAGAAGATGAATTCGTGTTGAAGCAGGCAAAGAAGAAGGCCAAGATTCGTGTTAAGGAAGGGAGAGCGAAGCCTATCGACTGGCTTGCTGTCACCCTCAGTGTTATCGATCCTACGAGGGACCTGTTGGAAGAAGACAACACTGGATCGGAGCCCGATGTTGTCAACCCGGACGGGGTCTTTGAAGGTCTGGACGAAACCCAACTACGAAGTCTGGAGAAGGATATCGATGTATACATCACTCTGGAGTCTAACAAAAGTAATAGTGATTATTGGAAGGTGTGTGGTAGTCTCAAATGCTAATATTCGTTTACTGATTCGTGACAGACCATGAAAATCATATGTAAGGACCGTCTCAGTAGGCTCGCTTCTGCCGGTCCTGAGGCTAGGGCTGTTGGTTCTGTCTCAGCAGATGTCGATCGTTTGCTTGGACCAAAAACTTACGAAGAGCTTGACGCCCTAGAGACGCAAATTCAACGAAAGCTGAACTCAAACGAGCCTATCGATGTGGACTATTGGGAGCAACTGCTCCGGAGCTTGACCGTATGGAAAGCCAGAGCAAAGCTAAAGAAAGTTTATCAGTCCGTGATCGAAAGCCGCCTAAGTGTCTTGAAGCAGCAACAGGAGGCAGAAGCAGAAACTGCGCAGGAAAAGCTGGCCTTAATTTTTGGTGGACGAAAGAGTATGGAGGGGGAACTTATCGACGATTGCACTTCTGATACTGGACCGACACCGATCTCAACCACAACTTCGCCCATTTTATACTCCAGGGATTTAGATCCCGAACCTCTTCTCAAGCTGCGGCCAGAGGACAAAAGCCTTGATACCGTGGATGAAAAGGAGTTCTTGAACAGAATTGTAAGCCCTCTTTTTGACTGTAAAACACTGTACGTCTTACTGACGCCGTTGAATAGACAATCGAACGGTGCAAAGTGCTAAAAATGGGTTACGTGCCGTTGCGGCAGCGATACCCCGATAAGACGTTTGCCGTTCCTGGCCCAAAGTTACACGAAGCGATTGCCTCAGGTACTTCGCGTTTCGCTACGGTGCCGAACGAGGATTTCTCCCAAGCCACTAAAGCATTATATGAACGGGAGGTAGCCAGAGGGGTCAGTGAAAACGAGGAGATATTTGCTGGCGAAGAGGAAGTATCTACTTTATCCAAACCACAGTGGGCGAACAAACACCGCCCTCGAAAGCCACGATATTTCAACCGGGTACAAATGGGTTATGAATGGAACAAATACAACCAGACACATTACGACCACGATAATCCGCCTCCAAAAGTTGTTCAAGGCTATAAGTTCAATATCTTTTATCCAGACCTAATCGACAAATCCAAAGCACCCACGTACCGTATTGAACGTGAGAACGGGCGGAAGCGAGGGCAATCATTTGCGCCTGCTGGAGAAGAAGATACGTGCCTGATTCGATTTATCAGTGGCCCGCCATACGAGGATCTTGCTTTCAGGATCGTCGATAAGGAGTGGGACTACAGCGCAAAGAGAGAACGGGGATTCCGCAGTAGTTTTGACAAGGTAAGCATCGCGATTGCGTTCCATCTGTGGGCGCGCATTGTTCGTACTTCTGAAGGTACAGGCATCATAACACTGAGGGGGCTAATCGATTTTCCTGACTAGGGGATACTGCAACTCCATTTTCAATTCAAAAAGGTAGGTTGAACTTGGAGGCCTTAGGATATTTGAGCGATTTATTGACAGACTGTAAACTAGGTCTATTATCGAAAATAGAGAAACCGCACTTTCGGTCGCATGTCAGCCCCCATCTCTTCAGATCGCGACAGGCAGGAGGCAATTACTGGGACGGTACTCTGGCCCACATAGAAATGTAGTTGCCTAGAAGATTCGTCCTGCGCTTTCGTTTTGTGACCGTTAGTATGATGGACTTAAAGGTGCCGAAAACTTTGTGCGCCGTCCTACTATCCTCACCGCTCTTTGGGGCAAACCCTGCTTCTTTAACAAGTATGGGGCAACTGCAAGGCTGGCAAAGCTCACACCAAGGGCATTCAACGTTACCGGGTCATCGCGACTTGCCATGTGTTTCACATGGGTGTTCTGCACCCAGATGCCTGGCGATGCACTCGTGAGAACGTACCAGATATAAGGAAACAGCACGTTTCATGTGCTTCTTCGTGGGCCCCCACTTACTAAGACATGAGCTTCTATGCAGACATATAGTGCGGCAACAACGCTTTTCTTAGAACGATCCCCATGTTTGAAGGCGTCCCTCTGGACCTTGGGGCGTTCTCAGGGCCGCAAAGAGCGCCTCACCATTGCGGCTAAGCCTTGCAAGTACAACAGCTTGTGTACCTCCAAGGTCCTGTGCATTGGTTTGGCAAAAACAGAGACCAATCGCTCGGATCATTCGCTGAGACTAGAGAACAGACACGATCTTGGGCCATCCTTCGCCTTCTAGAAAACCTCCGCAGGGCTGCAAGGTCACGCACGCCGGGAAGTCTGGACCCATAGCAGGGACGACCGTCGCCCAATTGCGAAGTTCGGAAGCTCCAGGCAGCCTGCACCTATCCGTCGGCATGCAGTGGTACACCTAGCGGCCTTAAGCCACGGCCCGTTAAACTGTGGCCATAATTCACTGGATCTCCTGTACTCATAGTTGTTAAGCTACGGTCATGGTCATGGTCAGGCAGTGGATATGACCACGCCGAGAGTCTATTCTGTGCGACCGTCACGAGCCGGCAGCCTGGTAAGAGGTATGCATGCCCGAAATGCTTGCAGACGGTTCAGTGACCCATAAGTGCTTCATGCTTCTACTGTTTGCTACCATGCTTAGCTCATGGCTAGGCCTGCTTCGGCAGCAGACAATTGGGGGCATGCGCTGGCGTGCCGCATGACGGTTAGCATGCCTATGTGTCTCTAGAGCTACCCTCTTACGGGCAGACACACCTGTCAATATCAATGTCTCACAAGTTCTCTTTTCCAGAAAGACTAACGACATCTTCTCATTCTACTGACATTGTGTTCGGTCATCTAAACACCGTGCCGGCGCCATCTCTCCGCTTTGCACAGCCCTTGGTCTGTTCATTATCCTACCACTATGACAAAAACAGTGCTTCCCTCACAAAGAGCGCCACGGTATCCTCTCCGCTCTCAGGACCTCGCAATGAGTGAGACCCTTCTCGGCCTACATAAATCATCACGTTTTCAGCAACATCAATACCTGAAAGGCGAGACTGACGCTATACCGGCCTTAACGGGACCGGCCCTAAGTACTGTTCCTGATGTGCGCCACATTGAGAACACTGATATTGATTTCGGTGATAACCTGCCCATGACGACTACATCACCGTGGAATGCTTTTCCAGAAATATCAGCACTTTCTCAGGGATCTTACAACTACCAGTTTGGCCCGGAATATGGCAGAAGTAACTACCAGAGCACTTGCGGACTAGTCCAAGGGAAAACAACGGGATCATCGCTCTGGGACAATAGTTTTCCGCATGAATCTTCGCTTGCCTACTCTCCTTCGCCGTTGACATGTCCGCGTAGTCATTCTCAGGACATCCATGCGGCTTTCAGGCATGCTATGACATCGGACGATAACCGTTACTCCACATGGCCGTACTATGGGGACAACTCGAACAACCAGCCTTTCTCAACGGTCCCGCGCTGTGGAGAGCCTCAAAACGACCTTCTCCTGATACCCAAATCCAGTACATCTCGGTCGCTCTTGTCCGACGAATCTTTCCAGAATTACACGCCTGCCACCTCACCATCACCCTTACCATCAACAAGATCTAATCTTCGCTCAGCGCCCACACCAGACCCTGCGGAGGGATATGAAGCTGCCAACGACGTTGCCACCATGAATGGGGACGAGACAGACGCAGATGGTGGCATAAACTCGGAACCATACGCGCAGCTTATATACCGAGCTCTCAAGAGTGCACCGGAGCACAGGATGGTACTAAAGGAGATCTATGAATGGTTCGAGAAAAACACCGACAAAGCCATCGACACTTCATCGAAAGGCTGGCAGAACAGCATCCGCCACAACCTCTCTATGAATGGAGTGAGCAACCCTTTCTGATCCCGAGGCCAAATTAGTACGATGCTCACAGATCTCAGGCGTTCAAGAAGGTTGATCAGGTCCCACCGACAGACGAAGCCAAGAAAGGATTCATCTGGGTTCTCGAACCGTCTGCCCTTGAGGAAGGCGTAAAATCAACCACGAGGTATCGAAGAAATGTACCCAACAAGAAAGTTGGCAAATCCGAGCACCCTGCTCCCCAACGCCAACGTTCGGGCGCTAAAGGGGGCAAAGCCGCCAAAAAAGCTGCAAAGCTGAGGCGATCAGCAAGGTTCGACGAGTCCAAAAGTCTACATTATGTTGATCGCGCAGCTATGGATGTAAAGCCGACTTTGCTTGCCAGGAATAGCGGCCCACCAGCGGGAGATGCTGTTTCCTACCATTCGAATGGCTGGCCATACTCTATTCCCATGTCGAATACAACTGTGCAATCATCGGATCTATACGATTCTTCATATGGATACGAACAGATTATTGGATGCGCTGACGGTCTACCTAATGAGCCTCTCTTCTACAGTGCATTCGATCAAGCCGACTTGGTAACAGTACCAGGTCATTCTTTCTGCGATTCTATAGATAGCTTAGATCGTTGTGATTTCAGTTGCTAGACGCGGTCACGTGGATCCCAAAGCGCAGGTTCTCTTTGGGGCGAGGTACTACCGTGTCCATTGGCCGCCATGTATTTTATCTTCCAACTGCCAACATTCTTTGCATACCTCGTGGGTCTGTATGCGTGGCGACATTCCTTTTTAATTTCCTATCTTACTGTTTGTGACAATAGTGCCGGAGAAGAACGGTACCGCAGCATCATACCCAGCACACCGGGCAATCCCATCGAAGGTAGTGGACAATATAAGCATACAAGCATACTGTTGGCATGGAGTAGAAGGGTCTTTCTTTGCTTGCATTGTATTTCTTGAAATGTCCCGTTCTTCATAGCTTGTTTGCCTGGTGCTAAGATTTACTGTACCATAGGTGGTTTAGATAGGCTTGGAGTGCAGGCTTATGCAGTGCTTTGGGGGGGGGAGGGATTTGCAGTGTGTTGTGTGTGGATATGTCATTATGGTGCACCACGGAAAGGTTGCTTGTCCATTACGAACCGAGATATCACACCTCTACAGTGTTCGATGCTGTTTTGATGTGCGCTTGTTCGATGTCTCGACTGAGATGCCTGCTTTCTGCATCTCGCAGCAGTAGCTTTTCGTTTCATATCGACATTGAACGAAGTCGCATCGAGCACTACGCATTGCCGCCAGGCCCGCCTACCCACGCGAGGCCCCTTCAACTGCAGCTCGCCCATCTTCAGCAGTAATACCGCAGCGATTAGTTTTCGTTGAAGCAGTGTGTGGGTTTGAATTCGAGCGGATCGCGCGCTTGTCTTTAATTCCAACACCTACCGCCGGGACGGCCCCGCCCACAATCAGAGCACTCTTCTTGATCAAGGTATGCTCCCGTAATTCAGCGCTTGTTCTAAGTCCTACAGCGTGCGTGGCCAGATACACCATCGTTCCAGGAAACGTCCCCAACTCGTATCAGATAGCTAAGCCCAAAGTGAGATGGCACTCAAAATCCCAAGTCGGCAGTCCGAGTGACGGGCCGAAGGCGCAGCGTATTTGGGGTTCTGAATGTTGCAGTGGCTCCTCCGGCTTATCGTTCCCGGGTCACACTGGCCGATCCAACCATACTACTGTAGGCCATACATGCTCCTGCGCTAGGCTGGCTTGTTATGCGTTAGAGTCTATCTGGCTGCATATCGTCAAGGCTGAGATCACCAACAACGGCGGGGGTGAGATTAGCAAATGATGAAATCCCCTGCAAAGATCTCTTCATCGATGGAAGCTAACAAATACAATTGCATGCAGCAAACCGGGTATGGACTCGGTAGGTGAAGGGTTTCGACAGAAGTCACCTATCAAGGGTTCCGAAGGTCCGCTGGTGCCTGATTTGCTGGATTAGTCTGTCTTGAGGCCGGTATTCTTTCCGCAGAACCAAATTCTCCTGCTCTCCTCCCAAGACGAACTAGAACGTCTGATCCAAGGCACATCGCATCATACGCTCCCGTCGGAAACAGGTCTCTGAAGATGACGGACATCATAGCATCTCAAAACACTGACCAAAGTACCGGTAACGGTCGAAGAGCGGGCGACTACAGCACCATTCTCTATCCTCCTACGAGCAGTTGAAGCCTTTACCCTCGAGCAAATGCCTGTACAAATCATGTCTAGCGTGAAGCATCAGTCTTTGTTGCAGAGTATGCTGTCAAAGACCGAGGACGAGCATGGTCCCTCAGGTTGTGATAAGCATTCATAACTGACTTTTACCCTTCTCTCGCAAAATGCGCACGAGACCTCGTACCCTACTTTCAGCCTTTCTTGCCATAGCACGAGCACTGGAAAGGGGAGTGAGTCCAGCATACCCCTTGGGAAAGTCGTCTCCTCTTCACGAGTACGGTTAGACGCAGTCAGTTTAGCGGCATCGAATCTCGACCGTTAGATTTATACCACACCACGTGATTGTTGCACAAGAGCCAAAGCGCTCCCGCAATTACGTTTGACAGGTCAACGTATGTCAAAAACGTGCGTACTCGTCCTAAACTTCATCCAATCGATTCCCCTCCCAGCAGCGATCGGCCGCCACTCGTTGGGACCGAAAACCGGGGAAATCCAAATGGTGTGGTGACGACGGGACGAAACTCCCTCGACTCCCGGTGGGAAATGCTGGAGATCCATAAGATATCCATCCTCGCTTCGATTCCAGCTGCATCCAGCCCGAAACGTGTCAAATCTGCAGGTCGAATCTCGCAATGCGCTTGGTGAAACGCCATCGGTGCCGCCTGGTTGGTTGGAGCCTACACCGCGGAAAATTCGAGGAAGAGAGGTATATCCCACACGACTACGACCACTGAAAGTCATGGGACGTTTCATACTGCAGAAATGGCTCTGCACGGGATCGCTCCATGTTTCTACGAAGCCACTGGCATTGTCTTTCGCATCGAAACTTGAATTGCGCATGGTAGGGATTTCCATTTCTTGACTTTTTGATCCCTGTAGGTGGAAGGGCATCTTCAGACGACCACATCAAACGGCCCTCGACTTGTCTCGGAAAGGCTCTTTCAGTCCCTAGACAGCGGAGCTTCACTTCCACTATGGGTGTAAACTGCTGTTATGGTCTCTCGACAATCCAGCGACCAAGGCCTCGGTACCCTGGCTAATCTTACCGGAGAAGACACTTGGAAATATCCAGAGTTACAGGTTACAGACTTCACCCTGTATAACTTCCTGACCTCAACAGGTAAGAAGATATTTCCAGACAGAGGTTTATGGAACTTGACCAATTCTGCCACTTTCTAGCATGGTACTCTTTGATATCTGTTGATTTTCTGAAGTGACTGGGCCTGTTGAGTCAGAAAATCTGTATGTAGATGTTCGCTATGTGTCTTCTCGGGTAAAGGTAGCCGGAGGAGCCTGAGTAGTCCTCAGATCTTCGTGCTTGCGGTCTGCTCCTCTCATCTCATCGTCCCACTAGGAGCTGTCGCTGCTCTGGCCCCATATTACTGCCTTTGTGGCCTACAAGGTGAGCAATCTAACAACGGCAATACACCGAAATATCCAGCATAATGCGACTATGACTAACGCACGTGCCCGATGAAGTTGTGATAGCGACTGCCTCGATATCGGCAACTCCTTCATCTAAGGCAGGATTCAGGGGGCCTGAGAGCCGAAGCCCTAATTCCTGGTATGCCCGTGAGCTGGTAGATAAACTCGGCAAAGTGAGTAACAAGAGGAGGGAATCCAATCCAAGCGGAATGATCTCGCAAACCCATGCCATTACCGACAATGCAATAGCTGACATCGATTCACAAAACCTGATTCCTTGTTGAACGCATCTACCTCCTGCGCTGTACGAGACCTTTACTCAGATCCGACCTAGCCGCAACAGGACCCAAACCCGAACACGGTCAGATCACAATGGCTTGCTCGAAATTTACGGGAGATTCTTCAACATACACGTTAACAAGCCAACTAAGCATGTATCTCTACAGCACGAATGTTTGCACATGGCATGGCATGTCTGCACATAGCGTGCCTACAGACGCATCTCTACAGATTGCATAACACCGACGGTATATCCACAACTCTGGTAACACGGATGGCATGTCCACAACTTGCGTAGCACACAGCGCCTACCTCCCGCTCGAAGGCGTACAGGTCGGTCGGTTTCAGGCAGATGGTGAAACCACATCAGGGACGAGAACAGGCCTTCGACCCCGACCCCCTTTAAGGAACAAAGGAATACGATCAACACCGAGAGCAGACCTCTACCGTGACCATGATAATGGGAAGAAGCACGAGAATCTTATCTGTCACAATACACTCAATCAATCAACCTCCTTACTCCATGAAAAACAGACCTCAGCTATCCAACAATATCATACAGTCCATCTCACCCCGGAACACCAACACCCCTGGCCTCGCTGCGTGACGCGGCCGAGTCCTTGGTATCATCGCAAGAAGCAAGCACCACAACCCCTAGTCCTGGAACCCAGACCGCCTCACCAGCCCACCTCCGTAAATCCTCAATCGCCTCAGACAAATCCATAGCCCCCCTCCCTCCTACGGCGCCGAACTCGAACTCTGCCCCAACCCCACCCCCACCTCCCCCTTCTCCCCCTTCCCCCCCTCCTCCTCCGGCACCACCAACCTAACCCGCTTCCCCCCCGTAATCCCCGCACTCAACGCCCCCGAC